>JARPRG010000406.1:455634-506987 GCA_031001745.1 Hartigia nigra
AGAGAGAGAGAGAGAGAGAGAGAGAGAGAGAGAGAGAGAGAGAGAGAGAGAGAGAGAGAGAGAGAGAGAGAGAGACAGAGAGAGAGAGAGAGAGAGATCGTCAAGGCAGGCGAAGGACGAAGGACGAAACGCACAGTCCTGCAGCATCGGCAATTGGGCATTCCAAAATTCATTGTAATTTTCTCTCAATCTCTCTCTCTCTCTCTCTCTCTCTCTCTGGCCGCCTTGGACAATTAAAACGATAGAGATGAGGAGAACGTCGCGCGGTCGCTGGCAGACGCCACATGGATTACGCTAGGCGTCGGAGATAACGATAATTTAAAGGTTTCAAGGACTTCATTGATAGCCCCAGAAAATATCGCTGTCATCGTAAGGATGACGAGTCTTTCTGTCTCGAAATAATAACAAGAGAGAAGGTGACGTCGCCTCAGTGAAATACTTTGAATGGATGCTTGGCTAAAAATGAAAGAGACACTACCACACGACCACGCCCCTCGGTAAACGCGCTCACCATTTAATTCCACAGGTATGCTAATTTGATAATATTAACTGCAAGTTGCAGTCAGTGCTCCATCGGTAAGACCTTCGATTAATCTATTTAAAAATACTCAATATTAAGAATTATCGAATTTTCTTTAATCCAATTTATCTAAGGGGCGCAGAGTATCGATGGCGACAGATGAATTTATATGAAAACTGGAGAACTGGAGAACTGGAGAACTGGAGAACGGTGCATTCGATATCGATTTAGTGTCAGCGCAAGTGGTGGCGAAGGATGCGATGATAGTGACGTACTTACCTAAAACACGGGGGTGGACGAATCGTAGAATCGGATGTGCTGTCTGCAGCGACTAAATCCTCTAGCGTGAAGAACGTGAAGAACGTGAAGAAAGTGAAGAACGCAATTGCCTTTAGTGGTAGAACGGTCGAAACGACTCTCGACAACATCATTTTTACTTTTAACCTCTCCTCTCCTCTCCTCTCCTCTCCTCTTCGTCCTCTTTTTCTTATTCTTGTTCTTCGCGCAACAATACGTCTTTTCTCTTTCTCTCTCTCTCTCTCTCTCTCTCACTTTTCCTCTTTTCTTTCTATCTCTCGCACACGCACGCACACGTACACGCGCACTCGTACAAACGTACACGCAGCAGACGCATACACGCACCTCCTATATTTCTGCTGGTCTCTCTCTCTCTCTCTCTCTCTCTACTTATTATTTCCAAAAAAAATCTTCTTCTTCTTGTCCTTTTCTTTCGGTTTCTTTCCAGCCACTTTTCACGCTTTTCTCCGACTCTTTTGAATTCTGTTTTGCGCAAAAGTCTGTGCGCGTTCTTTCTTTGGAGCAACGCAGCTTGAGAAGACGACACGAGGAGATGGCGGGGTTGCACTTTCTATTCCTTACTTTTTGTCAATAGCCCTTGGGCGCGTAGTTCCGGACTTGCGAAGTCTGCGCGACGGTTTAAACTTCAAGAGCAAGCTCGCATCTTCCCTGCAACAAGAAAGAAAAGAAAGAGAAGCATGAGAAAGGTGGAATATGATAGGTAGCGCAGCAGTTGGCCTAGTAGTTTCTCAATAGATCGTCGCAGTGTACCATTCGTTACATTGGTCATATTAGTAATTTGCACTTTCCGCTCGCTAGTACCGTGACGAGGAGATCTTACGTTAGTTGGCTCGAAAGAATGTCTCGGTTGCGGCAGAGGGAAGCAAGGTCAATCGCTACTTAACGCTTCGTTACGCGATCTAAATATAGTGGAGCATTTGCGTGTCGTCGCGCGGTGAACGAACGAACAAAATAAGAAATTTAAGCAGTCGGATGGCTAAGACGGACAAAAATCCCGAAGACGTTGCAGCTTTCAAGGGAAACCAAGTGCGCATTCAATATTGTCCCATTAAAATCGTCCTCGATGTGACTGGTGGGCTTGCTGCGCTTCCGAATAGATGTAATCAGGTCAGCCAGCATGGTAACTTCTTTCTTCCAATTCTCCTCCACGGATCAACTTCAAAGATAAAACTTTTCTTCTGTTCTCCCAAAATTATTCATTCATAGATTTCTCTTTCTTTATAGCCTTAAAGCCTTTAAAGCCTTTAAAGCCTTTACAGCCTTTGGTACTTTGGTACTTTTTAAATTCGCTACGTATACGCCTGATGCTAATTCTTTAATCGCATAAGTCATCTAAATCATCCTGACTTTTGATTTTACTTACTCTTCGGAGAATCTACGTTCTTCAAACTGTAAACCTGGCAGGAGTTCTTAATTCGTCGTACCTGCCGCTGCAGCTCGATCTTATATTTCAAACTTTCTTGCTTCACAAGTATTAATTCGATAGATGTCCAAGAGAAAGAGCAAGAGATCGGATCTCTCGAGCCTTGACGCCTCGAATTTCCCAAAGTACTGACACGACTGACTCTGCTGTGTCTCGCGATTCTCCAAGCCGTGATCTTGATGGTGGCGGAGGCGGTGGCGGTGGCGGTAGTGCGGTGGGATTGCCGGTGATCGAAAGTCGAGTCTCCCTGGAGCCAGTCAGTAAAAAGGCGGGTTTGTGCAGGAAAGGGAAATCAGAAGCTGGAACTAAGGAGGAGGAGGAGGAGACAGACAAGCAGAAAAAGTAAGAAGCGTAGGAACATAGGTACTCGTGAAAAGGAGGAGGAAAGGAGGAAAAGAACAGACGAGACAGCAAGCGTAATCTGTGCGAGTTGTGATCTTAAGCTAATTGTAAGTAGTACCGTGGAGCGATGGAAGTGGCGATGGAAGTGGCGATGGCACGTGCACCATTCGCTCTATCCGTAATACGACTGAACGAGTCTGACGAAGGGAGGCTGCTTTTTAAAATGTATCATGCGGTTACGTGACGATCGTAAGTCTTTGCGATGATAGAGGAGAGCGCGTCATCAGCCGACCGCGCCTCTTGATCCCGACGATCTGGTTGGTCGAGACTGCGGCACACCCGTTTCAGTCCGATCCAATTCTCAACTCACCTGACTGCATCGCTCGCAGTAAGCCGAGCAACAACCCCTCTTGGCCACTGGACGATCTCGCATCAAAGTGCCAATGACCCAAGTGCTACTCACCGTCCAGTAGCCATCCCGGAGCTCAAGACCAACCAATAGATCAACGGACTCTTGAGCCAACATGTGGTCTCGCTGTTCTATGTATCCTACGACTCGAAACTTTGACCTTTTTTCCCTTAATTATGGACATTCAGTGTTTCTTCTTTTTCTTCTTCTTCTTCTTCTTCTTCTTCTCAACCCACTTGACACATTTGATCCTGTACTTTTGAACTTATTCAGCTCGACAGTCTACATACAGATTTCCTGAATGTTTCGAAGTAGAGGAACCGATATCTCTGGCTCGTTTCCACGAAAATTGATGGACCGTTGGTCGTCTCGCGGAAAACAATTACGAAGTGAAACTAATGCGCGCATTTGCGTCTATCGTAAGATTACCTAGTTTCCAGCACTGAGAAACATATAGGTTAACGATAGTCCATTGCTTCCTCGTTGGACCGACGCGTTGCGTCACACAGGAGCGAAGTGCTCGCCGAGGACCAATCGAACAATGTATAAATGGTAGTCAGCTGAGCCACGCTCCCAATCAGCTGGCCTATCAATGCAACCAATGTCATCTCAGAGTCACGAGAATCGCGCGACTTGTGAAAGACAAGAGACCAACGATAAGTAATCACCAAACAATCCGCCCCACTCGAGTCTGCAATTATTCGACAAATGTCTATTCTCTAACGGCCGTGCAACGAGAAGCGATTGTATAAACTCTGCTACCTTCAAGAAATTACAATAGCTTTTAAGTTCAATTTCTTCAAAGTTGTTTTTTTTTTTTTTCGTTATTATTAATCGAGCCACTCCAGCCGTCGACATATTCGCATGCTACGCGCACTTACGCATATATTCGCGTTGGCCAGTCAGTGGAATATTTTCGGTCCAGTCCCGCAAGGAGTTATGTAAATTTCTTGACTCTCTCTCTCTCCCTCCGTCATCTTGTCGACCAAAACCTCCGGTACGTCGGGCAAAAGTTAATCATTCGAAACTGAAGAGTGTCGTTGAACTTCGAACTCGAGGAACTCGTTTGGTTCATTACTAGCTTTCTGCTCTTATTTCGTTTAACGTGAAGCATTAGAGAAAAAAAAAGAAGGCTGGAAGAGGAAAATCCTTCGTCGAGACAGTTTCTAAGCGTGTTAGGTACTTGTTCGGATTGTTTCGAGCGCTTTCATGACCTTCTCGACAGTGATCACTGACCTAATCCTGAATACTCCTTTGCTCCCCATCAGAAGATGAAATTAAGGTGGTTCGATCATCATAATCATAATAGTAATAACGATATGTATATGTTAAACAGTCAGTAAACAATATACAATTTTTAAAGTTGAAAAACGAATAATAAGGAAAATATAAGAAAACAACGTTTTGAGCCATAAATCACGAAAATTCTCCCTACGAAAATAAAAATGTCAAATTCTTAATACTTATTCATATCTACATACAGTAGAACATCTGTGCTGCCACCTAAAACGTATTCTTATCTTGAAACGGCATATACATTGCGGGAGAATTGCAGAAGGAGTTGTCAAGGATAGCAAGGTCACTGCTACAACTGTTCCCTCAAGTGCGCTGCAGCCACCTAACGAGTCCTATACAATAGATACGAGTCCATAATGGCTCCTTCTGCATACGCGCAAAGCGCGCAATACACGATATATTATCAGATTAGCAGAGGTACGTGTGCCCTGATCGCAATCGATTTATTCGTTCGCATCGCCATCCAATATTTCGGCTTGAACGCTAGAGACGATTTTAACAATAACAGTACCATGGCAGGTGAAGAGAACGGGCTGCGGGGGGCCAGGCCTTAAACTGATGATTTAGTCGCGTTGGAACGAGATGAGGAGAGGGGCAAGGATCAAGAAGTAGCAAAGAACGGGGGGAGAGTGCGACACGTTAGCAATGCCTTGTTGGCGGCGTTCACTATTATCAACTCCTCACTCGACAACGTTTGCATTGTCATAATCGGGGACGTTTCAAGTACAATCATTCTATTGGCTATTTTTAGCCGGAAATGGGTCGTACGTAGGGAGCATTCTAGCGTGCATCTTTTTTCACACTTGGTCCTTATCGGTCCAATGTTTCATGAAGAAAGCAGCAGCAGCACCAGCAGCACCAGCAGCACCAGCAAATCAATCGATGATATTTTTCTTAAATCTTTATAGCAAGACACGTACGTAGAGACGCAAAGGCAGAAAGACCATCAAAATTAATTGATAGTTCTATTAGGCACGATTGCGATGCAACCAGCCAGGTAATTGCTTTTCTCTGCATCAGGCAATCATTCGAGCGAGAATTCCTAATGAAACTGGGATTGAATAAGAAAAAAGTGTTGTTTGCGCAATCGGTCGCTTACGTCTTGTCTTCTTAATTGCAGCGCGCTTATCTGATTAACACGGCGAGGAGAGGGTTCTCGCTACTCACGGAACTTCTTGGGCTTCGTGAGCCGCTGTATAACAATAAGATATTGCTAATACGCAAATAGTGTTGACAGGAGTCTCTATCCATCTTCTCGATTTTCTCGAATGCTCTTTCGACAATGCTTCTTCCTGAGATTTGTATTATTATGGGGGTTCCTGACATATCATACGAATTGCCCCAAGTAAAGGCTCGAGCTCTCTTCGTGCACGTTTTTTGCAGCATTCTCAATACTAACCAATTATTATTTCCCAATGATCGTTCGAGTGACTGCGCCACTAACAATAAATCTTCGTTCGGTCCTTAGAATCGATAAATCCTAATTTCTACTTCATTGTACTTGTCTTTCAGCACAGGTGAAGTCACGCAGGATTTCTTGCAGGAATGAAAGCGGCGTTCATGTGCCAGCCGTGACAGCCGTGACAGCCGTGACAGCCGTGACAGCCGTGCCAGCACCGAGAGTCGAGAGATAAGTCACTTATTCGAACTGCTGTCCGCGATTCTGCGTCAAGGTAAACTCTGTCGATTTCGAGCGCGTCCTGCGAGGCAACCCTCTGGGAGATATATTTTTGTTAGAAAGTCTGGTGGTCGCCTGTACGAATCTCGTTCTTTCTTCTAGTTTGGGTCGCCAACGTTGCCACCGACGAGCCGTGACGCGTGCACAACCTAACCGTAGGAGCACGTGCGGCTCGGTGTCGCTCGGTGTCGCTCGGTGTCGCTCGGTGTCGCTCGGTGTCGCTCGGTGTCGCTCGGTGTGTGCCGTCTATGTTAAGCAGTCAGGAAAAATATCGCGCAATTGTCAGTACGGTGCAAACGTACTCGCGTATTACGTTACCCAGGACTCTCGAGACTATAGAGAACTATCCAAGGCCAAGTTTTTATGAGAATTACACAACCCAAGGTACGTCGCGCGTCGGCAAACAGTGTGACTAGATGCGATACGCGCTCGATTCCACTTCTATGATACGTTAAGGATATAGGGCTCTGCATGGGCTACGCTTCGGCTATGCGACTGCCAGTATCCCTGTTATCTAATAACTTAATGAAAAACAAAGCAACATAGTCAAAACGTTATTACTGCGAGTAACGAACATTCGGAAGGTAGAAAAGAAATGATCAGTTATATTGTCAAAACTAAAAAGGATGGAGAGCAGACACTGAGGAGAACGAAGCTTTTCTTTCTCTGATTCATTCGCTTGAACTTTCGTCTACACGTATAATCTCACGTAGTTTGCATAGCAACGCGTTGGCCTCTTTCCTGACGCAATCGCTCCACAAACTATCGCAAGATCGAGGCTCTGGTAAGTTTGGCTACCGCACAGCTTCCGAGGTGCGAACTCGTACCGCCGCAATTTTCGCAAAGTTAAATCTTTGGCACATTTAGTAAAGTAAAAAGTCCTCGAGCATTCATATCTATTAATTTTAGTCAGTTACTGACCACTGCCGTAAGCGCGCTTATTATTATTTCATTTTACGCGCGAAACACGCGCACTAGATCTACTTTATGTAAATATAGAGAAACTGAAGAATTTCCCTGGCAAGGATAATGCCAAGGTGGCAATCAAAGCGATAAGGACTGCCGTTCGACAGAGCCGCACAAAGGACAAAAATCTAATAAACAAAGTAACAAACCAAAAGATAATTGCAAGGAAATTAAACTGATTTACTACGATGGATACACATCACACTCGAGGCTGCCACTTAATCGCTTAAAACTACTGCATACAATTTCTACCTGCCATAGGAGGTACCCTTCACGATATAACTTGAATTCCTACTTTTGTGCTCTTTAAACTTAAGTACGACTACTGTAGGTCGTTATGCTATTTTTACGTGAAGCATGTGTCACGTGTAAGGACGTATTCGTGTTTAACGTAGCTCATATTCTGGCACAAAGTGCGTCATCATGTCTTGGGCCTGAAACTTGGGAGAACTGATACGATACGCGAGAAGTCTACAGCTACGTCGGTAACCGATAATCCTACCCAGTCTATTGTATCGTCCCTACAAAACTATGTTCCTCGCCATAAGCCACTTATTAGAACTTTGCTGACTCGGTGGATAAATAAGCGCGGAGGAGAAGCCCAGTGCCCCAGAACGACCGAGCGACCGAGCACACTCTGACATCGGTAACTACAAACTTACCAGACCAAATTCTTCTCCGATTCTTGGGAGAGTTAAGAAAACCGAAAGTTTGGCGCACACCATCTCAGAAAACACAAGGTTACACGTAACATGTAAGTATAACAGCGCTGTTACACTGTGTATTACTTTACGTGGAACATTGGCATTTACCGGGATCTTAATAATCCAATCATGAAAGTGCTAAGTCGTACGAGTTTCGGCAAAATTTTATCTCGGTACGAAATATTACGAAATCTCACTGTCAATAAGCATTCAACGTTATTAAGATCGTCACTGATTTTGCTTTTTTATTAAAAGGGTCAGCGAGTGGGGGTGGAGAAGAAGAATACTATAATCGTATCATCTGCCCCTATCAGTCGTCGGTATTGCAGATTCCATCAACGTATCGACTTCAGAATGCGGAGCACAGTTGATAAATTCTGGAACACAACCAAGAATGCTGTGGGCCACGAATAAAAGGAATCATGTCATTATCAAAACTTCCACTGCTGCCTTACACAGTGATTGATAGAATTGGTAGAAAATGTTTTTGGCCATTTTTGAAAACTTAACGCGTTTACATGTCTTTGACTTATTCTACCGGTCGTCTCCTGTATTGCGAAGGGGAACCGTAAGAACACTTGACGAATAATATAATTAAGCAAAACTACGCAACGTGGACAGTTCCACCGCGCAGATTGACGTCATGGACGCAGGAGTGTCAAATGACCGATCACCCCCGCCCCAGAGCCAACGGAGTCCTCGAAAATATCCGCGTGTGTAATTCACAGACTCGACACTCGGTTAAGTGGCATCGGTCCAAGGTGTTCCAAGGAGAAAGTCGAACCAGATCACAATCCCCTGCTGCCCCACCTCTCGTACAACTTGACAAGGAAATCTCGAACACTGGGTTATGGGTCAGTGGCAAAAGTAAAAGTACGATCAGACCATTTCGAGGCGACCTGAAGACCTCAAGACCTCAAGACCTCATGCCTAGTTATATCTGACGACAGAGATCGGCTATGAAACGGCTATGAAATATCACTGTCGTCACTTGAATTTCCGTATGTCCTCGCGGCACAGGTGAGACATTCACTTCCGCTTGCCACAGAACCACATTACTGTCTCCGTTTTGGCTTTTTCATGTTCAATCCAATAGAGGTTAAAGAAATTATATTAAAAAGCAGTTTAAAATCGTCGAAAGATGAAAGAAGAGTCAGCAGCAGCAGCAGCAGCAGCTAGTACAGGCCACAGCTGCTACCAGTTGAGAACCTGTCCCAGGCGAGCCTCTCGTTGCACAACCGGTCGAACCAATCGTGCAACGAGACGACGTCACCGCCTACCAATTCAGCCAATAAAGACTCGATCGTCCGCCAGTACGATAAGCACATCCGCTTTCCCTCTGTTCTACGTGCTCGGAGGAATTCAACATGTCAATTTTCGCGAACGAGTGCGCACTACTCTCCCTCATTCTCTCTCATTGCAGTACCCAATACAAGCTATCGTTATTTCTTTCCTTGTTATCTCGATCTTCTCAAAAAGTTCCCGTCGAGAACTGTCGAGGGCGAGGACGAGGGGAGAGAGAACGGGAGTAACAATCATTCTATACGGCATCATCGACAACAACAACAACAACAACACGAGTCACTGACACTCATTCAGAGTATCAATCGTCTTAGCTGACTTCAAGTCGAACGTGTGACCGAAAGGAAAAGGTAAACGGATTGCTTAAAAAAATTTGACGGCACGTCATCCAATTATAGCCAGGGCTGTCGGCCATGTAACTTCGAATTTCGTCCTGGTTGGCTAACTAGCTGGCGCGGTTTCAATTGTGATAATTTTGCACGGCCACGGCTTGATCTATTCAAAAGAATTTAATTTTGCGACTGTAATACACGGAATTATGACATTTCACGAGAGCATCGCATGACGATGAATTTCGAAGAGGCCAAGGACGCATAGGAACGAAGAGAATCGACCGCTCAGCAAATTTCTAAACTATTTCGGCTCAGAGTTTCCTCATCGAGCAACCAGTGCTTCGTGCTCGAGAACCAATATATACGTTAACGACAATCCTATTTGCTTCCAGCATTTCGTCAACTACGAAACTCTAGGAAATTATTCGAAGTTGCTCTTCGTTGTGGTATGCTTTCTTAATTTGCCCACTTTTTTCATTTTCAATATCCTCGGATCACTGTGAAAATAATGAAAAATATCGAAGAAATATAATAGCAGTGGTAATAGTAGTGTAGTTGCGATGGTAGTGGTAAGTAGTCGTTCTGTTACCGTCGTCGTCGTCGTCGTCGTCGTCGTCGTCGTCGTCGTCGTCGTGCTTCCTTACGTAAATAGCGTTCACATTACATAAGCCAATGAAAAGGTGAAACTTCACATCAGAGACCAATCTTGATCAATTGATGCTTTTAAAATATATTATCAGTTGCTCTGTCCCCTTCTCTCTCTCTCTCGTCGCGTTTAGCATCATAAACGATGGTCAAAATAATCTAGAGACTGACAAAGTGACGCACGTGCCAAGTATATTATTTTCGAGAATGGTTCGACGTGATTTCTCATGAGATGAATAAAGCCAATAAAATATTAATGCGTGTGTGAAATGAAGTATAAGAATGCCATGATATTCTTTACAAGAGGGAGATAAATATATATATATATTTATAGAAAAAGAGAGAGAGAGAGAGAAAATTAACTTCAAATTCATTGTCAATCGAGAACTGTGTACCAACCTTTTTTTTGTTTCTCTTTGTGTTTTTATTGTATTCTCCAGTAATTGTCCGGAGTCATACTAATCACCATATAATTATTTAAGGATTTACAATTCACTATGTTTCTATTATCACTGGATTCACTGATTCACCGATTCACCGATTCACCGATTCACCAAATTACCGTCCCAAGGAAAACTACAAACTCTCTCACAAAGATGCACGATAATAGCTTTATTAATTCGGCGTGTCATCGATGGAATCACGAAGCAGAGATATCAGGGACTATCTATTCCGTTCGAACGGCAGTCAAGAACAGCGAAGAAGAAGACAGGCGCTGGCGTGAGTTCGCCATTCTACATACGTGACCAGTGCGAAGTACGATGCTGCTGGTCTCTGGTGATAATGCTTGCGCTTGTGTTGGTCTCCGTGGTGCTCCGTGGTGCTCCGTGGTGATCCGTGGTGATCCGATGGGTGGCTCGTAATTCCGTTCCTAATACTAGTACTAATGCGCTCAGGTTGGCAATGTTCGTGGTGCTGGTGGTGCTGGTGGCGTTGATGGTGGCATTGGTAATGCCGATGCCGATGCCGATGCCGATATACCGATTGTGACGGTGATGGCGACACTGATGGCCAGGAAAGACGACTGGTGGGGAGAAAACAGTCGAGAATAGTTTGAAGAAAGACAGCAATTTCTTCGCTCACAGTTTTCGATGCTCCCGTGTGTTCTACCGGTTGCCAGTAAGACAATGAGATTCGTGAATCACGTCACGTCACGTCACGTCAATTCTTAAAACGCAAAGCATGCGCGGCAGCAGAATTTTATTATTTCGAGAGCGTCTCTCGCCTCGCGACACTCGTCTTACGATTAGTCGCCCGAGAGCCAGCGAGCTCGGGCCAACTCGGGCCAACTGGGGCCAACTGGGGCCAACTGGTTTCCACGCACAGTGTACACAAGGTTCAAAGATTTCTCAGATATCAACTTGAACATTTCATAGAATATAGCAATCGCGATGTTAGTTTACCTCCGTCACGGGCATAACGATGCCCATTCTCTGTTATGAGTTTTCTAGAAAGTCGATTATGTAAATCGAAGAACGACTTTTCAATACGCGAACTCGCAAAATTTCATGAAACTTATTTTTCGTTCGTTATGAGCAACGTCCGATGCGCAATTCCCAAATAATTGCATACCTAGGTACATCTATCCAAGTTGTCAGACACAAAGCAGCAAGGCAAGGCATTCGGCAAACATCCGGCTGCTTGTTTTACCGAGTCGTGAACTAGCGCAATATTTATTCCATTGCTCGTGATACACTTGATCGTTATTAACTTAGACCTCTGATTATCTAGGAAAAAGTTGGGCAGGGAAGTCCATTCAATGGCTATGTTTTTAGTTTAGTCAGATCTCTGCCATTCGGAATGACTTGAATTTTTATCAAAAATCAATCGAACCTGTCTTACGCGCTCGGCCGTTAGCATCGGATCTTCATTTTCATATACGAGAGGAGAAGAAGCATTTTTAATAAATACGTTTACGCATTCTTCCACTACTATAAAAACGCGCTCGAGAAACATTTCTTTTAGAGATAATAAAGAATCATATGTAATAACTTTATTTACATAACTGCAATATAGAATATTTGTAGATTACGACGTCGATGATTTTTGAGCTTTATTCTGCATCACACGCGGAATGTCGAGGCGATGATTGTGGACATTGGGTATTCGGGTATGAATGATCGGCAACTGGAGAAGCAACCATATATCATTGGCTTGGTAGGGGAAATGCACATGCAGTGTGAAAGTGGCTGGCCAAAACTCAAGAGAGAACTGACGTGGTGAACTCACCGAGTTCCAAGGAGACGATAACGTTTCAGTTTCTCTGCGATTGCCCCACGAAGACGATATTTTGGCTGATCGGTGATCCTTGGAACTGCGGCAGTGATGGCAGTGATGGCAGTAGCAGGGCTAGCGTTTGCGTTGATGGCGACGGGGGTATTGGTGCTACGCTGCCCGGTGCAAGACAGGCAACGTCGAGTCCCTTGCCAAATAATCAGCATCACTCTAGCGTCAAAGTAATTTCCCAAGTCAATTTCAGTCTTTTCGAATATTCGCCATACCTGTTTGTGCTCTTACAATATCACCATCCACAAGCGCAAGTAACACGTTAAGACGCAATTGCAATTTCAAAATACATCCTTTTAACCGGGGACGTCTAACTTCTCGAATCACCAACTCCTGATATCAAAATCACAAGGACAAGGAGCTATCAAGGAACATGTCGAATTTGGAATTTTTCACAGACCTTTTATTGAATACACTATGCGTAAGAAAAAAAAAAAAAAAAAAAAACGGGCGAGCCTCGAGAGGCGCGCAAAACTATCTCTAGTATAGAGATAGAAACTTCGGTTCATTTTTATCTTCCAATCAGTCGAATTTTCTTATTTATTTGTACAATAATCGCTTTCAATGATTTTTCTTTTAATTTTTCAGAATATCTAACTGTTTCATCAAAGATATCTCGAAAGTACTGTCAGAAAACGAGAAATATTCTGTTTAGCGACAATGTGCTTCGGAATTATTTCGACCATTTCCCATTTCGAGCATGCAGAAATTTCTTGTAGAGGTATAATAGCACAACTTCGCACGGTAGTTCGAATATTCTAGTTACTTAAAGCCAATGTAAAAAAAAAAATGACGGCGCATTCATATACGCGAGATTTGCCTCTCGCTCACTCACCCTCTCTCTTTCGCACTCGCAACAATTACAGAAAAGCCAAAATTCTACACGCAGAAAAACGATTATTAGAGCGATCATCGACATTTGAAAGATAGCCAATTCTAGTAGCATTGTCAACGATTCTGTGATGAGTCGTACTAGTGACTAGAAATGAATTTTTGTCCAAATACTAAGCTAGTGAGTCTAGTAATGACAACTATACATATCCGTGTAGTAGCTCCCGTCTTCTTGTGATGCGTTTGGATACGTTTGGATCAAAGACGAGGGGTTATAGAAGAAAACGTCTATTCAGCAACGATATTTTGAGAAAAAATAAGAAGAATGAATGAATGTTCGCGACTCTCAAACACACACCCATATATATGGGGTTAACGCGTCTCTAAAGAAATCTTCCGAAGGCATTGTATTAGGCCAACTACATATAATTTCGAGGAGTGTGTTAAGAAGACAACGACGAGTTGGCTCAGTACCTCTGAGTCGTTGCATCTTGTTGCACTTTGCCAGACAGATGTCGATGGATCGTGTCATGTCCTAACCTCCAAAATGACGCGACACGAGCGGACACGAGGTTCGATAGAATCGTTACGTGTTCATTGGCACCTACCTTGGAGACGTTAAATGCACAAGTTTCTTCGTCGCTATTCCTTTTCAGCTTAAACGAATTGTGTGTTTCAATCGAATGTTCGCTAGCAGATTGTTTCCGATTGCTTAAAAAAGCGTGACTGGGTCAACGTAGACGAGCACGATCTTCATTGATCTTCATTGATCTTCATCGATCTTCATTGCCAATGGCAATAGAAACTACGAGCTGATGACGACTTCCTCTAGCAGTTTAACCTTAGTCTAGACCGACTGCACGTTGCTGAACTGCTGACTGAAATTTAACTTTTTGCGCACTGACTGACGCGAACACTACACCGCACCGCCGCGAGCAGCCTCGATTGTCTTCCAATCCATGATCTTACGAAGGCCAAGGGAGTCACGACTCTGCACGACTCTGCACCACTCTGCACCACTCTGCACTGCTCTGCTACGCATCGACGTTACGACGTTACGTTCTACGCGCGCGCTATAAACGCGCACAGCTCTGAAAACGGTATAGACTTACTCTCTTTGCTGATTGGTATGTTCTGCCATAGTACGCTATAGTACGCTACAGTACGCTCCCGAAAAGTCTGCCATAAATTATTCCTGTAATTTTAAGTGCTTCTTTTGCCAAAGATAATGTGAATAGTTTTCTGACAATGGGATATTTTGCTACGGGCTTTACATTGTTTTTTCATCTGGCACCGATTATTCGTGTAGTTGCGTATGGCGATTCGGGATTTAAAAAAAAATCGTTTTGCCAGATTGTACGAAACCAAGACTTGATTTGGGACGATTGTATTCTTTATTAGCGACGACGGAAGCATGACGCAGCCAAATAAATCAATGGAGTTTCATACCGTCATGGGATAGAAGTTCGGACATTTGCGTGAAATCGAGCAAATTTATAAGAGCATGAGAAAAACGCGGCACATAGTACCGACGATCTTGTTGCCAAGGAAAATACATATCCTGAAAACTTATGTCCATATTTATTTTCATTGCCTGCAGCTTCTTCTCTTTTGTTTTCGTTCACAATGTTACTGTCCTTTTCACCAGCTTCTTTTTTCTTGTCGTTTATAAAAGATTTGACTTCGTATATATTTACACAACAATATACACCTATTACATAGCTTTTTTTTATACACAGATGAGAGTGGGATGATTTTTTGATCCGAGAAAGTTGAAGCTACTTTCCTAGTTCAATTAATGCATCATTTTATGAAGCTTTAAGATTTTCCCCAAGCGTTGTTTTGCTGTTTTCATACCCTTTTTTGGTTTCCGCTCTGAAATAATGATAAATTTTCGGTCAATCTATTTTAAAGAGTACAGCTATCCTATGCACGCAGATTAAAATATTACCTAATAAAAATGAAAGTCAAGGAGGCAGATGGCTTACCAACTGGGACGGGTGCTGCAAGTTTTGCTTTGACGTCTTTCAGTCTGTCGGGACTCGTTAATATCGAGCCGTATCCACCAACTTCGAGACTGACACCGTCCGTAGGAAGATTAGCGCCGACGTCGAGATCAAGACCAAGACCGAGATTCGCGTTCATCGCGTTCATCGCGTTCATCGCGCCATCGGACGTTGCGTTCATCTTGACATTGCCCCCGTCATCCATGAGGATCGGAGCGACCACCGATCTCATTAACGGAACCTTTTGTCTTCGCTTGTTGTACGTTCGTTTTGTCGATGTTTGCTACAAGATGAATGACCACGAGAAACAAAAAATGAGACATATAATTTTATAAAAATGTCGAACGCACAAAAGCAGGAATGCTCTCTCTCTCTCTCTCTCTCTCTCTCCCCCCACCCACATACTAAGCTAGTCACTCGTGTTAACGCTTTAGCCGGGGGGGGATGGAGGGTACACTCGCGCATAAATACCGGCTGTTTCGCTCGCTTCGCCGCTGCAGCCTCGAGACCCTTTTCCACGGACGTTTTTTTCACTCCTTCTCGCGCCGGTCGATTAGTTTTCGGCAAAAGAGGGCCGACCCTGGCTCGTGGATTCCAGGCTTCGTCTATCCGTCTCTTTCCGCGAGGTTTGAAAATATATTCCTCGTCGTCCGACGCATCCAATGCTGGATATACTATGCAGTACGTGCAACAATAAATAACTCCATTGTCAAATGATGCCTATCGCACGCAATTAAAGACCTTCTTACTGAAATCATCATCCTGATGAACCTTATCGATGTTCTCAATAAGGTGGTCGTCGTCATCGTCGTCGTCCTGGAGCTTCTCATTCTCCTCTTCGGATTTTTTTGACTTGATGGGACTGACGGACGTCGTCGAATAGCATTGCTCGCTGAACGAGAGCATCCCGGCGATGGCTTCCCGCGTCGATGGAGAAGCCCTGCCAGAACTGGCCGTTTTCAATTTATAAATACTAAGACACCAAAAAATCAAAAATGACAAGAAAACGCATCATTCTCCTTGTCCTTTTCTGCTTTTCCACTTATTATTTGTTATTTTCCAAAGGCCAGCTGATACGGGTGGTGCTACTCGGGGTGCTCCGCAACCAGACGAATATCATAACGTCCATCGAAATAAGTAAGAGTAAGAGAATCGATGAAGAAAACTACTGCAAGTCGAATGAAACGAAAGGAAACGAAAGGAAACGAAAGGAAACGAACGAACGACGATCGATGTCTCGAGTAATTGGTTATGGTTTGAATAAATGTCTTACCCTGTTGGCGGTGGGACTGATTGGCCAAATTGCGAGATCGTGGACAATATCGCAGACGAGCGACTGAAATGAAAGTCAAGGAATCCGATAAAATGAAGAACGAGTGCAACGCTAAGTTACGATAAATACATACCTAGCGACGTCGAGTCTCTGATTGGCAGCAGTCGCTGAAGGTAACGTGTACGCGGAAGCTTTAAGTAATTCCTCGATGCCGTTTTTCGGTACCTCGCTCTGAACGTCGACGTCATCGGTTGAACCAGCAGCAGTATGACAATTGCGCCTACATCTTTTCTGGTTGCTGGACTTTGAGGTCTTTTTGCGCTTCGGCGCTTCGTCTATAGTAAAACCCCCGTAATCGCTCTCGTTACTGCCATCGTGAAAGTCATAGACGGAACTTTGCTTCCACGTGAATTCCCTTAGCGTTTCGATCGAGTGATCCATTGTGAACGTACCATAAGTATTTATATTGTCGTGTGTGCTTCTTACGACCTCATTGTCACCGAGCTTGAATCGAATGACTGTTGGACTTTGCTTACCCGGTTTGGATGCTCGTTTGTTCTGTCGCGAAAAACTTACGCACTTGACCTTGCTGCCATTACCGCCGCCACCTCTGTCAGCACTATTACTGGCGTTACTCATGCTGCTGCTGCTGTTGCTGCTGCTGTTGCTGCTACTGTTGTTACTACTCGAGATATTATTGTTTATGGAATTACTGGTAGCGTTGCCGTTTGCCGCAGAGGCACTAGTTTCATCCGTTGGAAAATTCGTTCTGGCGTACGAGTAGCTCGCAGATTTGGGTAACGTTAATTTTAACGGTGGTCTTGTATTCGGCAGAAATTTCTTTGATACAGCGACTTCCTGTATCTTGTTCGTTTCTTTCAATGTTGTTTTAAATGGATTTTCGATCATGCGATCGGCCGCGTCGTAATCAATGAAATCCTTATTTAATGGTTTTTTCTTCTTTCGCTTACTCTCGCGTTCTGGTTTTGGCGGATTCAGCGATATCAGGTACCGCTCCGCGTGACGAATTTCCTTACTTATATCCTTCAGCAACTTTTGACTGTTAATTGTCTCTGGAATTTGGCTACGACTAACCATATTGTACTGAAAAAAAATAGGCGATGATAATACACATGTGCATTATAATAAATCACGGGAGACGTACGTCTTTCTCGATTTATCGAATCCCTCGCAGTTTCTCCTCGCTTCAACTATTTTTCATACTTACGTCTTTATCGGTGTTCCACTGCTTAAGGATTCCGAGTAGAGCTTTAACTCCTTGTAAAAAATATGCTGGACACTTTTTCTCGTCACTATTCAACTCCTTAAGGTCTTTGAGCAGTTTTTTTCCTGCGAACCAATTGATGGTCTCAAACCCTGGATATTGAAATTTCGTAGGAGTCTTCATTTTTCTTTCCAACTCATAAATTCTGCAAATGAAAGGGCACATAACTATCGACTGACAGAAAGGCTATAATATTCCTTGCTATTCCTTGCTATTCCTTGCTATTCCTTGCTATTCCTTGCTATTCCTTGCTACCGTATAAAAGTATAAAAGTATAAAAGCATAAAAGCATAAATAGGGACTTACTGAATTTGCATGGGAATGTTGAGACTGTGAACAAAATTACCGCCAAAAACCAAGGAGTCAGTGGGCGTTAAGACCGCATGAATCCATCCGGTTGGAATCATCATTGTTTGACCCTGCTTAATAACACATCTGTAACAGGCGTCAGCCTGATCCCCGAAAAAGGTTTCGCTCTGAGTCGAACTGCACATCCAATGTTGATACAATTGTAAATTCGCTGCCGATGGCTTAACGAGGTAAAAAACTTTCTCCCCTCGCAAAACGTGATACCAGACGGATGTGCCACCAAAGTCGATGTGAAAATCAGTGAAACTATCTTTGACGCCCATTAGACAGTACTTTTGCACCTCTGGTCGTTTTAATTCGCTGTCTTCCGGCCAATCGCGCGGCCAAACTGCATTTGCCCAGTCGAGTTTCCGTGCAATGTAGGGCGCCTCGACCATGGAAGAGAGACTGAAACGATCAAACGATCAAACGATCAAACGGTATTACAGAAATCCTGCTGCTCATGCCTAATGAATCATACCAAAACAATCAATTGGATATACCTGGTGTTTGAAAACTCAAGGCTTATCACATTGAAAACCCTCGTTCGACAAGGGTCGTTGTAGTATTCGACAAAATCTCTCAGCTTCATTCGTACATTACTTTGCCTCGTTACGTCAATTACATCCATTTCCCGATCTCCGCCTAAAAAAAAAATCCAATGACACCCGTCACAATACATTTCTTGCGAATAAGGTGTTCCTTGGTGAAGACTATTTCATTCGATCCGCGTCTTACCAATGTAACTTTCGACATCGTAAACACTAAAATTCGGCGGTGGCACAGTCATTTCGAGTCCATCTTTGCCATCGATAACAATCGGAGCTTCAAATCCATTGCTCTGCAGGTATTGTAACGTCAGTTGTTGACCTCTTACGTATCTAACCACTTCGTCTGCTTTAGGAAAGTGACGTGACTTTAGTTCTTTTATAAAGACAGGAGTACCAGTTTGTACAGGCTTGGAGTCAGCATTCGCCTCCAAGTAATCATGTCGATGCCAGTTCATTCGTATTTTCACTGAGGGATAATACTGAAGTTACGTGCATGTATCGGATACATTCATATAATAATTGTTGTTAAGGATAAAAGAACTCACAGGGGGAAGGTCCATAGGTTGTCTCGCAACGTGGACAATGATATCTGTCCAGATCCATTGACATGTAATCCTTGACAGCCACGCACCTTTGAAAACAGAATGAAACTGAATAACTCTTGGAAATTCTCCTTGGTTACCCGAAGACGCGCTAAGGCCGCTGCTGCCATCAACTTTCCAGCAAAAGGTTATGTTACGTTATGTTAGATTATTTCATTCGATGTATTATCACGATTGTAATGAAACTCTATTGAGTTATTCGTAACGCATTATTTTTTACACAAGGAAAACGTAGCCAGAGTGCAGGTCAGCGAGAGAATCAAGTTACGAGAATGTCTAATTGTCAGAGTAGTCGGGAAGCGTTGTCGTTGTTGGAAGAAAGGCTGGTCGACGCTGGCAGTGCCAAGAAACGGCAAGAATGACCAAGTAACATGAAGAAATTTCGCGATTTTTCCATTCTTTTCTTCCTCGCTACGATCCTTACGATCCTTACGATCCTTACAATACTGTCTGTCTTTCCATTGGCTCCGTCATGAAATATATTTGATGAAATAACGTTAATACATATATTTGCAACCGATTCTTTCGAGCGTCGTCCCGTCTTTCGTCCTGGTTCTGCTCGGCATCATCGCTACACTTACCCACCGTGATACCATTCTTTACAGATGTCACACTGAATCATAAATTGTTCCGAGTCGAAGGAATTCCCGCACAAACAATACGTTGCTGGTAACTCCATTTTCTAGTAGTAGTCTAGTAGTGGCGACGAGGGCTCGCATTGGCGTATCCCAGGCGTGGAGCAGCGTGGAGCAGCGTGAAACGTTTCGGAGCGTCGGGCGTCGGGCGTCGGGCGTCGGGCGTCGCGGCTGCTCGGGGAGCATTCACGATTCGATACTCGACGTTTCACTAGGTTAGCTGCTTTCAACGCGTAATAAATACATTCAACAAGTTCAATTAGAGAGAGAGAGATAGAGAGTCCAAGTAGTAGCTCCAATTTGGGGCTTGACTGGGTAACACGCTTCTGACCAACTTTGAGGATGTCCAAGAATGTCCAATTCAGTCCAATTCCAAGACCACTGGCCGATGCTGGCCGATGCTGGCCGACACCACAGCTATCGGTGTCTCTTTCTCACTCCACTCCACTCCACCCTTCATTCACCGGTCTTTACTCGCGCTCAATTCTCATTGTCTTTATTCTCGGTCTCCCTATTAAATTACGCCAATGTTGCTATCAGTTATTACTACGTTTTGTTCAATGCCTGGAAAGGTCTTCGTGCGTAGCTGTTATACAAATGACCAAATGACCAAATGACGTACGTCTGTGTACGTCAGACTCAGTCGGGCTGCGACCAGCTACTAGGCTACTACTCGCTGCCCATTGCTACCGCTGCAATGCCGACCAATGCCGACCAATGCCGACCAATGCCGACGCTGCTGTCGACGCCGAACAACACCGAATAACGCCGAACAACGCCGAACGTACAGATGCCAATGGCCTGGTTTACACCAAAACACTATATTCGTATAAGATAACTAACTGTTTTCGACGCTTTCGTGGGAATACAATGAATACATTAATAGGTGTATCAAGATGAACGGTGTGATCTGCGCCAATAATTACGTTTCCACGTATGACCTTACGTTATGACCTATGACTGACTATGATTATTATATGGATATGTTCCGAAATTCACTGAATTTCATTGCCAGTAATACGAGTAGCGTCGTGTCCCTGTTTACCTGCATGCAATTGACAAGTAAACACGAGCAAGAGGCAGCACAGCCATTGGAATATGCTCGGTCGAGCTTCGGTCAACTTCGGGAAATCTCGGTTGTCCTCGACGTTCCACAGACTGTTTCGGTCCGTTGATTGGTCGTGCTTTTCAGTGCTCTCGCTGGTGATCGCATCCGCATGTATTGTTTCCAATTGTTTCAGCCTCAAAGTTTTCTTCAGTCTGCTCTGCTTAAGTCTCTCCAAGTCTCTCCTTTCTTGCACGTGTTGCGTACCCGTTTCAAGTATGAAGTATCAAAGTAACGATTCGGGACACTGGAGAGAACACACCGTTGATTTCACGTCAAAAATTCGTCGTATAAAATATAAAAAACGTCAAAAGTAAGTCATCTTAATTTATTATTTGATTGTAGATTGGATCGTTATGTTGCGTTAAGTTAACCTTTAAATGTACGTAAGTGTAGAATGTAGTATAATTATATCTGCTTTTGGCTCTGTGCATGTATTGTTTTATATATATTATTCGTTACCGCCCACCCACGCACTATTGCGGGAAATGTATAAATGTCTCATTACGCATAAGAATTTAATTTTTATTTCTCAGAAAACCAGTATGCACCGCAGAAGGAATGTATCAAGAATTCAATGAGTCGCTCGGTGAGACGAATATTCAAACACAATTCGTAATAAATTCAGAGCAAGCGAATTATTTGAAATTTCGTCGTTTAAAACGCAATGACACGAGTTCGAAACGATTTCGAATGAACGAAAGTGCTCAAGTAAAACTTCCACACGATAGGGCTTCGAGTAGTTCCAAGGTTCAAACAACGACTTATGGACCGTCTAGAAAAACGACTAATCTTGGAAATCCAATAATCGTTGAAGCACAGTTAACAGAACAGAACGGATCATTAACGAGAGAGGATTCAATGGCTGAAAAAAGGGCTAATGATATTTCGTGCGACTTTTTGAAATCTGACGCAGACGTTTCAGTGCCTACTGAGAAAGAAGTTAATGTAACGACGACGAGTACTTGCAGAAATAAGTTAAAGACTAGTGGTAATATTTGGCAAGGTAATGAAAAGTCCACTAGTTACAATAACTGTAACGAGAGTAAGCAGTTGGAAAGAGTGATTGATCGGTTCAAAGAAGGTCCTTCGTCGGAGCAAATCATTTCGACTAAAAAGGTTCGCTTTTATAGTGTCAAAGAAAAAGTATTGATTGCCATAGAACATGGATGTAAACTTAATTTTACTGGAAAGCTAAAAATTCAAATTCTTCACGGAGCAATAGAAATATGTGGCTTAACTCTTTGTCGAACATCCATGCCAATCGAGGTGTATTCGCCAAGAGGACATTATTCTGTTGGTATAGAAGTCGTTGAGCAACAAGTGAGAAGCGATATGGCTAATATTTGTAAATTGCTTAAGGCAGGCGGCATTGATGACATTGTCACGAGCACGTTAGAAAGAGATATCAAGGAATATGAATGGGCGGGATCGTTAGTTTTGATGGAAAACTTTGAAAATAAATTGACAAGGTTCTTAAATTCATTGTACCCTTCGAAATTGTTTCCAACTGTGGAAGATCCTCAAAAGAATTATTCATTGACTGATCGAAAAAAGGCAGAGGCAGTGCTGCAGGCTTCTTTTAATTTGCATAACGAAACTGGATCAAGATGGGAGAACGTCATAGCCGTTAAGTCGATAAATCGCTTACGATCCGGACACAGAACCTGCTGTGTGGTAGTCGGTGGCAAAGGCGTCGGGAAGTCAACGACAGTGCGCTATTTAGTGAATAAGCTACTACCGGAAAGAAAGGCGGTCCTTTTATTGGATCTGGATCCTGGCCAGGCCGAATGTACACCTGCGGGATGCATCTCTTTGAACGTGCTGGACGAAGCTTTGATCGGGCCGAATTTCAGCCATTTGCGTACACCGTTTTATCAGCTGTATATCGGCGAGGTGAACGTTGTTCGTTGCGTTTCGCGTTACCTCGAGGCAGTGGAAAAGCTCGTTTATCAATTGAACAAGTGTACGGAGCTTTCCCGTCTTCCAATTGTCGTGAACACGATGGGATTTTGCAAGGGGCTGGGATGGGACATCATTGTTCGTATCATCAGATCAATTCGACCGAGTGACGTCGTGCAGATCATCTCGACAAGGTCGAAAAGGAATTTTGACTCTCTGCTATATGCCGACGCTATTGGCCGAAAGGTACAATACACAAAGACACGCGGGGGGACATTTCATTCAGAGTGAATTATCACTCTTTCTTTCGGTCTTTCTGTCTTTCAGTGTCATTCGTGGATCAATGGAAAACTTGGAGATGAAGAAGGGCCTCTGTTATCTGAATCCCTTTGTTACGAACTGCACGTGGTGCGCTCGCGAGTCGAGTCGCGAGAAGGAAGCGGCATCGGGGAGTCGTGGGAAATGGAATCGCATCAACAGCGAGATGTCGCGATGCTGGCGTACTTGGCGCAGATTTTGCAGACGCAACAAGAGAAGCCTCTAAAGTAAACTTTTGCTCCTCTCTCTCTCTCTCTCTCTCTCTCTCGCTCAATGAAAATGCAAATTCACATGGACTTTCTTTGCAGATTTTACAAGGAGCATACATCGAATTGCGTTTCGATAAATGACACGCCACCATACACGTCAGTATCAACTTATACACTTAGCTTCGTTCTAAATACTCATAAAACGGAGAAGTTAACGAATTTACGACTCTTATGTGCACCACCAGGGTACCCTTTTCCTCGGTAAGCATTTCGTTGACACGACTTGTCGTGCCATCGTCGCACATTTTAGCTGCCATGAATGGCAATATCGTTGCTTTGTGCGGCGTTCACGTAAACGAGGAACGTCCAGGACCAAGTGATTCGTGTTATCCGAAGGCGTTAACGAGAGCGCCACTATCAACCTGTTACGGATTTGGTTAGTCTCGAGTCTATTTCATTTTACGAGACTCCGAAGTTCTTTTGCTTTTATTGCTTATTTTCACTTTGGTATCTCCTTGTTGACTATGTAGCGTCATTATGTTTATTGGAAATACCAATTGCAGGTATAGTACGCGGAATCGACATGGGGAGACAGGAGATTTATCTGAATTCACCTCTCTCTGCGCATCTTCTCGAATTCGTAAATTGCCTTGTGGGCTGCAGCACGATTCCCATGGCGATGATTCGATTCGAGCATTTTATCAGGAGCCCGTACATCGCTGGAGGACAAGATGAGTTGCCGACGAGTCGCGAACCGCGCAGAGGATATTTTCGTATAAATCAGAGGAGTAGATCCTGCCTAAGATCGAGCGAGAACGCAAAGGAGGATAGATGATAGGTGAGATGTGGCGAGAAGTGGCGAGAAGCGTCTTTCATGTGGAATTGTTGGCGCGAGTAAAGCTTCCGGATTTATCAGGAAAGAACAAGACTTTTATTTCCTTAGTACGTGCCTCTTTTCGCGTACGATTATGTCTATCTTGATGATGATTGAAGATGCATCCATTACGGTTCGATTTCCGTAATCTCGAAGAAGTAGCGTAGCGGGCGCATAATGGCCGTTAACGTTTGTACGCTCCAGGATTGGCCAATTAACTTCTGCCGTCTCGTCACCGATAAATTCTTCACGTCCGTGAAATGCCGTGGAAAACCAAATATCTCTTCGAGTTCCGTTATCCAGATTGAATCCTCCCTGTTGTTCATGAGTACTGGCTTACAAAGCGCTTTACCTGCGTGGCCGTAATACAAAGGAGAAAATGTGAATTATCAAGTCAAGGTGATTCACGAGGAGGAGGAGGATATAGGAGGATATACCTTGCTTCAGAGAATTCACTCTCGTGGTGACGGTTTGAATTTTTTTAACGAGGGCCTGTCGATTACAATTGGGCGTCAGTACGTCCTGGAGGTCTTGCGTGTCGAGCGAATGCTGCGAGACGATCGGAAGATTACTCCAGTAGAGCCTCGGTCTGTGTTGGGCGGAGAAATCGGCCGAATCTACGAAATCGGGTTCCCGGCCGAGATGCCTATAGAAGACGAAAGGCGCGATCGAGTCGAAAGGCGCGATAGCAGAGACACGCGTTAATTTCCAGGTGCTTACGCGTTAATTTCCAGTCTGTACTGGCTCGGCATCGACGCGACGTTCTCGTAGAGCCAGAAGTAATGACGATCTCCGTTCGTCTCGTTTAGTAGCTTCAAGATGCGGCAGTATTCAAAGAAGAGTATACCAGTCCCTCGGGGATCTGCAACCGTAAAGACATTCAAGGTTTCTTGGACTTACGGCATCACAATAATATACGTGATTCTGTGTAGTCCTTTACCATGCAGTCCCAATCGATGAGGATTCGCGAGACTCAGGTCGTTACAGGGCGATCCACCGATTAGTAAGTCGATAGGTCCGACATCATTGATCGTTTCTCTCGTGATGTTCCTAACATCTCCAAGACGAGTGACTCTGTCTCCGAAATGCGCAATACTGACAGCCTCGGCATCGAGATCGATCTCACTCGCGTAATAACACTCTACCTCGATGCCCAGTTTCCTAAGCACAAGTAGTCCTAAAAGATAAAATGATCTTCGTATTGATCTTCGTATCACCAGACGTACGACTGATGATACAGACTGAAGTCGCGCGACTTACCGGTACTTAAACCATCGAAAAGCGACAGGACACGCATCTTCCTGCGAGCTGTGTCGAGGAAGGAGGGAGGAGTAGGGTCAAAGTGGCGCGTATCGTCATTTCTACGAAATAATGGGAGCATCCTCTCCTTCCAATTGCAGCGAGGCTTTACGAATCCATCCGAAGCGAGTCTCGCCTCATCGTTCTTACAGAGGAAACAGTACCAGGGATCTTCCAGGAGAATCGCTCCGTAGGTGCGCGGGCTTATCAAATATTTCAAGCATGCGGTGCAGTAGACCCTGCAGTGACAAACGAGTTAACCAATTGCTTTGAGGCAGCATCCAAAGTTTTACCTGGGACAGTCGTAGGCGTCGCACATGACAACGGTGTCGGTACCCGCGCAGAGCGTACAAAAAAACTAAAGAAGAAAATGTACATTCTCAAGTGTCGATTGAGAATCAGCGAAGAAGCCGCGGAGAAATAGAAAAACAAGAACTTACGCACTTTCCATCGTCCCCGTAAGCAAACATGGATGGCTTGTAAAGCTCCTGCAAAAGTGATGAAATAAAGTGACGAGAGAGGATCCTCAGCTGCGAGGTGTGTCTCTCGTTATTATGATAATACGACGGGATTTTGATTTGTACCATACATTCGTCGCAAACGGATCCCTCGAAGAAAGGATGCTCCTGGAAACTATTGTCTCGAAGGATCTCTAAGCACACGAGACAGGAACGTTTGAGCAGATCGACGGCGTTCGCTTGTTCACCGGCCAGACCTGGGGCAGGTAACGATGCTTTTTAGCCGCAGAATTTGGAAATGCAAGGGACAGATAAATATTTGCAATCGTCCAAAGGAGGTTCTGTATTTTCGATGGCACCTGTATTTTCAATGGCGCGCTCGCGCAACGCCGCGACCTTTCGATCTCCTTTAATCTCGCGCAGTTTCTTGAGGATTCGTTCCGTATATTTTACTTGACTTTCGTCAAGTCCTGTGATTCCGGGCAAGGCATCGGCAGCCTCCTGATCCCTCTGAGACTTCGAAAACCATCCGAGCGCATCGCTCAACTTCCAGTGATCAGTCTTGTAACCAAGTCGCGAACAGTAGTCCTTGAAACGCGAAGAAGCAGTTCGGAAGTCAGTCCACGAGATGCATCTCTCTGAGTAGCTGCTGAGTGTCTTACCTTTGACGCATCGATAACGCCGGCCACATACGAAACTCTCTTAGCTTGCAGCGTGTACTCGCGTAGCTTTTCAAAGCCCACCTCGAACTTCAAGAAATCTCGATGATTCACCTGCAATCAATACCAGTTAAGACAATTTAACCATTCGTGGTGCTTTCGTTTTTCAGACGAGTCAGCGTCACCTGAGACAGCTTGTAGTCACCGTACCAGATGATCCACTGACAGCCGAAATTAGGTTCGTCCATACCAGCGTCCCGATGGTCTACGATCATTGCTGTAAATCAAAAACGTGTCAACGTTCTTACTGTCTTACTGTCTTACTGTCCGATCCTCAATGAATCACGTATTGTCCTTATTTTCGTATGTATATCTGCGTACCCGGCCACCATGCGTGCCCGGATATCTTTGCCCACGCTATGATACCAGGCCTTTGATCCATCAGACCAAGATGTTCTTCCGGGCAGTGAATCGTCGCAGTCGTTCTCGTCGGAGAGATCTTGCCAGCAGAGTCGGTATCCTTCCGCGGCCGATTCTCCTTCGGCGAGGCTACATAGGGGCATCGGCAGAGCAGCGAGCATTGAGAACCGCGAAGAATGGAAACTTGCCAAAAGTTACCGAGGAGAGGAAGGAGGGCTTACTGGCTAAAGTGACTTGCTGTTGCTGCTGCTGTTGCTGCCGCTGCTGCTCCTCCTTCTTCTTCTTCTTCTTTTTCTTCATGTCGCGGAGACACGCCTCGCTGATTTTAACGTTTTGCTCGCGCAAATTTTCGAGATTTTCCTTTACGTCGCAGGGATACGGATAGAAACACATTGTGTTTACTGTAAACGTTCGGTACGTCCGATGACAACTGTTATTGAATTTTTGATCAACTACGTAAAAGCACGCTGCCTGAGAGCGTAAGGCTGAGACTTAAAGGTGTCGCCTGTTGCCACTTACATTTCCTCGTGTTCAATGGAATCACTTCTCTTTCCACCCAGCTGCAGTAAGGTTTTGTCAACAGGATCTTCAGTCTTTCGGCAAGCAGCTGAAGATAGTGAGTGCAAGGGGATTAGTGATGATTGAACGAAGGCAGGAGAAAAGAAGGAAGAAAGCGATAAAATTCATATGAATTGACCCCGGAGCAACCTTTAGCGTGGCCACCGACGCAACGATTCTGGCTTTTGTAGCTGTCTTGTCGCGCAGATGATCCGACAGTCGAGATTCAAGGTTCTGCGAAAATGGTTGCACTTGAGACTTCGTCCTGAGCTGCGACAGAGACGAGAGAGAGAGAGAGAGAGAGAGGGGCCTCTTGCTTGTCAACGATGGACTGTAAATGGGACAGAGGGCGACAACGTGGGTACGCGCATTACCTCTGAAATCCGCGACTCTCCGATCCAGTAGACCCAAAGTTTGTTCGGTGTGGCGATCATGCCCACGTGCTCAGCATCGACAATCAGAGCTGCAAGTCCAGAGACACATACCATTACATCGAAGGATGAAATTGCTTCGACGATGCCATGCATGCATCAAGAGAGTTTCTAGAGTTTTAGGTTTTTAGGATAATCGCGACTTACCCGGCCACCATCCCATGCAGTAGCCCCAAATCAGTCTACCGACGCCAAACATTTCCCCCAAGACTGATGAGCACGGCTCCACGATTCCTACGGCATTTCTTACTTGACCTCTCGTTAATGGTCTCCCATCGTGTTTTTCATTTCCTACGGTAGTCTCACGACTCTCTGTTTCACTCCTCGTCGCTCTCGATGGCCGCCTGCGTTCATGTGTTTCCCGCTGGCCATTATCTTCTTTCCTATCTCTCTTCAAAATCTTCCCGCCGCCTTCCGCTTTCAGCCAAGATACGAGCTTTCCCCTATGTCCAGCACCAATTGCTTCTCTCGATTGTTCTTTTTGCTTGCCCTCCTCCTCACCAGAGTGTTCGACGAATTTCCCGCGGAATCGTTCAGTAATCCGTCGGCTTGCAGCCCGCCTCTTGTTCTCACTGTCGGCCGTCTTAATTTTCTCCTGAATTGAAATTCTTCGTTCTGCAGTGAAAATTTCGGGTACTTCCCCTGTCTCCTTAAGGCTACTTCCTCTTGTCCATTGACCCTCCTCCCTCTTCTCCATATCGTGGATTCCCTCGCGTCGCTCTAAAGCCTTCGGTTCCTCTTGAGGCGTTTCAGTAGTACAGGTCGTACCTCGTGGCCTCCACTTTTCCTCTTGGCTTTCGGTCGAAACAGTGCGTGCATCATTATTCTCGGTAAAGGGATGCGTCCGTACGCTCTCAGAGCCACCGGACATCCTACGGCTGCTGATCTTACTGTCGATCAAGGAAAACGTGCGCCAGTGTTCGCCATCCTCGATCAGACCCAATTCAATCGCACACACCAGCGACCAGACGGAGCTTCCAGGCCACAATTTTCGAGAATTCGATCTATCGATCTGTAAACGATAGTACACGTTATATAGATTATTTCGATTGGATGGTGGACATAGGCGATTCTTTTTTGCTCGATGGATTAACATTGGCAGCCTTCGCTTTCAGCACTCAAAATCGGTCAGTTGTCTTTACTACACTCGGGCACGAGAACTTCATTCCCGTAGGGCGCCATCCCCCCGGGGGATTTTCTCTGTCCTCGAAGAATTCGAGTCGAGCAGCAATGAACGACTGAAAATGGATTTTAGCAATAAAAATATCCATTGCCAGGTAAGGTCGCAAGTGTCGATAGATCTGCATAATGCAATTTTATATTGGATACATTTTTCGAGTTTTAGGGGACTCGAGCGTCTCGCTGCATCGCCTCTACTTCGAGATATACTGTCGAAGACTGCGAACGCTGGAGAGAGGATACCCAATAGGGAATCGAGTTGGCAGTTGCGCATTCGCTCGAGACAACGTTCAGAATCAATCGAAAGTTCTTGAGGGGCCAGACGAATCCTCGCTGATAAAATGCGACAGAAAGAAGAAGAAGAAGAAGAAAAGGGGAAAGAAGTTTATCAATAAGAGAAAAGTTTCGATAGATGTTAAGTGTATCTTTCGAAGGTCAATGCATCGGAGCTAGGCAGACGTTGTTTTCCTCGAGAATGCGCCACATGTTGAATCTTCGAATAACTTTACGTCGAGAGAAAGAATTCGAAATGTTGCATCACCATCGAGAGGAAATAGTAGTCCTTTCTATCATGTTCTTTTAGCGGCTCGGCGTTGCCCGAGAGATACGAGAAGGGTCCGTATAGATTTAACGAATACGATCACGATTCGATTAAATCTAGACTCGGAGAGTTTATTGGAGCGGATTGATTGTCATCAGGAAGACGGAATTAAGATGAGTGCTATGCGTGCTATGCGTGCCGAGCTCTTTGGCAAGCTCTGCGAGTGGAACAAGTGGAACTACTCGAGTGAGCAAAGGAGCGCGTTCGGTCCGCGCAACCCAGGTTTTACTTGCACTCTATTGATTTTTCCTAAAGTTGCGTTAGATGGTCCGCCGAAGAGGAGATCGGACGAACCGTGAGAGCCGTTTAATCATAGGAATTGAGGAACGTCAGGAAACGGCAAGTAAAAGATGTACATACAGGTGCTGTGCCGACAGAAGCGACAGAAGCGACAGAAACGACAGAAACGTCGTATGGCCGCGAGACAGTGTGTGGCGTTATCGTCTGCTGTCGTCGTCTATTGCCTGTATCGGCCTTCTCGACGACCGTTCCCCCTCGTCCTCTGATAACGGATTAACGCAGGCGCATCGGGCCACGTGCGCGTAGTACATACAAAATTGTAGATGCTCGTAAAATGAGCTAGCTTTGCATATGAGACTGCGTCATCAGAAATAAAGTACGGCAGTGAACTGAACGAGAGAAATTGACGTCCTCTACCGGACAGAAAGTAATAGAAACTTAGAGGTTTTAGGACGATAGACCTTGTAGCAGGATCCTATAAACTCTATGCGTTTTTTCCAAGTTTATGAATCTCTTTTTGTTTCTATCGATTATTTTCAGCAGACTAATCAGTCCTTTTTAAATACATCCGTCCGTTGAGGACAGCTGACAGACGGCTGAAGGTGAGGATAAGGGGCTCAGCACGTTTCCTTGGTGTGTCAATAGCGAAGAATTAAAGGAAATACACGCAGAGAATAAGGATCAAACGTTTTGAGCGTCGTGCGCCTCGTAAGAAATGGCTGGTCGCATAGTCGGATACTTTTGGACCGTTACAGGCACCGCTTGAATATCCAAGAAGATCCAAGTTCATTCGGTATTCGCTCTGCCGTTGTCTTAACTTTATTTCGCGCGTCAATACAATTATATTATTTGATTGCTAGTGCACGTCAACTGCGTATACTTGTGCAACGTGCAGCGGATAAATGAGCGGAAGAGCAAAAGTAGCCAAAGAAAGAAATGATACATCTACGAAATGATTTCGGCTACATGCGTATTAACGAAATGCATCGTACACAAGGAAGGAAGAAATTAAGGAATTAAATGTGATTGACTGGCAAATCGCGCGCGCGAGGGTGCGGGGGGAGAGGATAGGTGGCCGGGTGATAATTCTATAGGTAGAAGGAAGATAGCAGGCATGTGCGAGAAGGGCTGGGTCGGGGCCGATGACGAGGTGGTCGCGACGCGGCCGGCGCGAGAGCGCGCGCGCCCGCGCACGCGGACCTGAGTCTCGAGGCATGGCGAGGGTGGCCGAGGGGCTGCCTGCGGAGCAGGAGTGAGCAGGAGCGGCACGGTCGGGCAGTACGGCTGAGCACGACTGCCTTCGGTGTCGCGGTTCGGTTACGATTTTTCAAGTTTTTCATGACACGGTGTGCGCGCCAAGTTACACTCCTCGAAAAGTTTATACCAGCTACGACAAGGTGTCAGGCGAACCTGCGCCACGACCTCTCTACGTATGAAGACACAGTTCATAACGACGCGCGACCAGAGCTGTGGTTATGCAGCAACGTCAAGCCATACGAAGTCCGAGAAGACAGTGCTCAGGGAAAGAGAGAGAGAGTGAGGTAGGCGAGAGCCAACTAGTCACTCGAAGCATATGCGTATATGGGAGAAGCTAGAGAGAGAACGAGAAGAGTGTGCGAATAACAAGGGGACCTAGAAGAGAAGAAGGAAGGAAGCAAGGAAAAACGTATAAGGGACAGAAAAAGGAAGAAAGAGGAGAGAACGAACAGTGGAAGGAGTCGAAGGCGGCGTAGAAGGTGGGAGGTTATCTTTAGTGGGCCGGTGGCATCGCCGGGACTAGCGACGGTCCATGAGTAGCAGCACAGCCAGTGAGAGCGAGAAGAGAGGAACGAGAAGCCGGTCGTTTCGACGTCATCGTGGTGCGAGCATTCTCCTCTTAAGTCGCGCAGCATCGACAGCAGCAGCAACAGAACGTCTCGAGAAATCCATCCTTAGTTTGTGAATTCGCGAGAGTACCGAGTGAACACACACGCGCGCGCGCGCGCGCTGCTGCTGCTGCTGCTGCTGCTGCTGCTGCCAGTGAAACTAGTGAAACTAGTGAAACGAGGATAACTATAGTGAATCAGAGTGCGTAAGGGCCACGAGCCCACCGGGCCTTTGGCCCTTGGGCTCCGCAGCCCCGGAGCTCGAGAATCATCTCCTCCTCCTCCTCCTCCTCCTCCTCCTCCTCCTGCCTCGCCGAGGATGCCTCCGACGAAGAGGCTTCATTAGTTTGACGTCTCTCTCGGTGCATCCAAGGCGAACGTGCGGCACACGAACGGCTGGTCGATCGGTCGGTCGCTCGGTCGCTCGGTTGACTGGTTGGTTGCTGGTTGGTTGGTCGATCGGTCGGTCGGTCGGTCGGTCGGTCGGTCGGCCGGTCGGCTGGAGGAACGTAACGACGAAGAGCTACAGAGCGTGCAAAGGAGACAGTGAAGAAGAGTGAGAGGGCTAGACGTGGGGACGCGGGCGTGCGCGTGAACCGCTCTCTGTGTGTGTGTCGGTGCGTGGCTCTGTGTTTTCTCCGCTATGTGTGTGTCTTTCTAAGAGGAGTGAGAAAGAGAAAAGGGAGGAAGGAGGAAGGAGGAAGGAGGAAGGAGCAGACTCGTGCTTAACTTTGTCATCGTTTCTCGTTACGTATTACGACGAGAACAACAACAACAACAACGACGACGACGACGACGACGAAGAAGAAGAGGAAGAGAGTGGTTGTCCTGTAAAACGATTGTCAATCCAAGTTTAAGTCCGTTACCATGGCCGCTCATTCTTTTGCAGGATTGACGTTACATTGATATCTTGTTCCTTTCTAATTCTCGATACATCGCTACTCGATCCTCCTGCCTCTCCTTCTTCTCCTTCGTAATAATATTTAGCTCGAGACTGTCCGATTATCCTAGAAAGATGCAGGTGGCAACGTTGTTTAGGGAGAGCGCTACCCTGTTGGGAGCCTCTAGCTTAGACCCACCACAAACTCATCTTCACGCTCTCCAACATCAGCATCAACAACAACAACAACAACAACAACAACAACAACAACAGATGCAGCAACAGTCATCCTCACCTCAGCAGCAACAACAGCAACAACAGCAACAGCAACAACAATCGCCCACAGATCATCATATGGGACAACATTTGCAACATCATTACAAAATGTAAGTTTCTTAAAAACCGTGAGAAAAAAAGAAAAAGAAATAGAAAAATTGGTAATTCGTGTTTGCATAAGTAGATTCTGCGAGTGAATATCATCAACGATCAGTATCAGCAGTCTTCTCGTTGATGTGATTGTTTGTGTGATCGCGTTTATGAAATTGAAAAAGATTTCTTTAAAGTATAAAGAGAACATAATACATAATACGTAAAAGTTGCAAGTTATCGTAAATATCTGTTCTAACCTAATCTAATCTAACGGAAGGGCAAATAGGGCTTGCGACTAACCTTGAAAAGGAACGGATAAAATAGAAAACGGAATGTCACGAATTGTGTATCCAACATAAAAATGGGAGAACCGTGACTATAACAACTCGAGTATGTAAATACGATTGAAATTCTTAAATGCTTGGGAGACAAAGGTTTTACATTTTACGTTGTGAATGCACGTGGTGCCCAGTGGATGACAGGGGTCGACACACCGAGAAAGCACATCGACCGAATGCTGAAAGTTCGTCGACGTAATGCGACATACACGTAATTCTCAATTAGTTTGCGATGTATTAACTGTAACGGGTAAGGTCGCCGCGACCGATCGAAGAAAAAGCACAAGTAAAAGCCACACGAAATGAAAGTATCTTGTAGATTGTAGTAGGTGAGAAAAACGGCAGACAACTGTGACAATAATTCTGCACATCTAAGAGTTTCAAGTGTTTTTTTTTTTTTTTTTTTCACAACAAAGTAAAAGCACGCTACGAAGAGAATATTCAATGCCAAGATTATGGCAGGAAGAGCAAAATCAATTGCATGACTTAATTCCTCCAGCTCTCTTCGTTAATCGATTACTCGATTCGCCGTAAATTTTGCGCTTGGTTTCTTACGACGCACGTTTTGCCTCGACTTCGCACTCGCCTTCACAAAGAATCAACGCAAGAAGGAGAGAGAGAGAGAGAGAGAGAGAGAGAGATTTGATGCCGAGTGCGGTATGCGCGGCTGCTTTCCATGGCGGCAGCGATACACGGGCGTCGATTTACGCTTCGTCGCTTTCCCGAAGTGAGTCGAGTGTGCGTGCGTGGAAGAGATCCTTCGCGTATGTGTATCTACGCATCCACTACCCACGATAGGCGCATGCGCGCGCGCGCGCTGGACACACCTCGAAAGAGCCAAGCTGCGCTCGACAAAAATAAATTCGCATGTGGCGCGCGCGTCTAGGGTAAGAGCAGATTTTCTCCACCTCCCCTCACCCGGCCAAATAACAAACACGTTTCTTTCACTTTAATCTCCATTGCCACCGCGAATAAACGAACTCAGCCCTTTTACCAGAACCTTGCTGCGACGTGTTCTCTCTTCTCTTCTCTTCTCTTCTCTTCCGTGAACGCGTTGTCACAGCGGTCAATAGCGACGTACCTGCCATTCGGTTGGTCAGTGGCAAATCATGACAGCAGCAGCAGCGGCAGTAGTTTTCTTCTAAACGAAGGACTTATCTCTTTTTGTCGTCGTAGTTCTTACCAATTACTTTTTTTTATTGTTCATCTTTGTCGCGTCCTCGTTATCATCGGCGCTTTCGTACGGATGGACACTGTACCAAGCCGTTGTATCGATATAGTCGTGGATATTTGTGCTTCTTCGTCTTATAAGCACACTTGTATCGAGAAAAATAGATACGGTCGTCGACGAATGCTTTGACAGCACCGAGGAGCCATTGATCTGTAATGAACGGATTGCACAGAGAGACAGAGAGACAGAGAGACAGAGAGAGAGAGAGAGAGGTATTAATCTTCGTAAATTGGAGCGCAGCATCGCGAACGCGCATACTTGTGCAGCTTGAAATTGTTAGGATATTATTCTCCGTCCGAAAGATTGGACGTTTCCATATGAGTAGAGCCGGAAACCTTCTACACTCTAGATTCAGGTGGATGGCATTTCTCTTTTCTACATTCGGACGAGATGCAGGATAAATCAGCTGTGACACTATTTTTGGTATTTATAATTTCCCTCAAGATTTATGCGTTTCAGCCTCGAACCTTTCCATTGAACTTCCGTACTTTACAAGCCCGATAACAGGGGGACAGACTGTGCTTGGAAAACTTTTCAAGGTGAACGCTCACTCTCCTTTCCCCTCCCCGCAGCCCCCTTTTCTTCTAAAGCTTGTCTTTTCTTTGAATTGTCCCCGTTTGCCCTTGCTTTCCGAATCTTATTGTATGAGAAAGATCGTTATAGCGCGCCCGACACTGACAGTTATCACGTAGAAAGCTAAGAAACACGTGGTTGAGTCGCTTGGAAAACTTTAGCCCGGCAAAATATTGAAAGGGATTTTTCTCTACACAGTACGCATGTATGTTCTTAATGCAATCTCCACTATTCGACTGGCCAATATCGAATACTCCGATTGCCCTACTGGTTACGCGGTGCCTTCGTAATAAGAAAGAGAAAAGTAGTATGCCAGAGAGAATATAAAGAGTTTAAGTTGAGTCGGGGGGCGGACGGAGAGAAGCGGAACTTTCGGATAATCGAGGGAGGGTGGAGGAGGGTGGAGGAGGGTGGAGGAGGGCTGGTCGTGTCTGGTCGGGGCCAAAACTCGGTCAAAGTCTCGACACGACCCGCTTTCCTTTCGTTTGTCCGCTCGAACTTTACGTTCACCCTCGAAGAATCTTCGCCAATTGCCAGAGGCAAGAGGCGCTCGACGTGTCGCCCAAGTTCGAATGCAACGCCGACAGCGACACGACCAATGAAACCTCATAATTCAAGGGGAATTAAACGAGCCAATCGAGTAACCCCATTTCCCTTTAGATCGCGTCTCTCTTCACGAGTGACTCTTGTGAATTTCTGACACATTATCAATGGATTTGCTCAATCAAGTCAGAAAACGTCTCGATACCCGACGTACATACGACTCTTTTCGGAACTGCTCAGTTAATCCTGTCGCTGGTCATTTCCTTCGTTCTCTCCTTTTACGCAAAAATAATTTCCCCACTGGTTTCCTCGAATGAAGAGAAACTGAATGCGGCGATGCTGCGTGAGAAAATAATTTTCACGAAATGTTGCTAGGTCGGCTAGGTCGGCTAGGTCGGCTAGGTCGGCTAGTTCGCCTCGCTTGCTTTTTCGTATCGACATTTTCAACGGGACGTCTCTGTGTGCGTGTGTGGACACAGCACACACGCGTGTCTTAACCTTCGTATTTATTTCGGTAGTAGGTGTGCGAGTAACTCTCCTCTTATCAGTAGGATCGTGCAAACGCATAAGGTTAGCCAACCTTGCGTCCATCTTGGCCTGATCCTGCTGTGTGGTAGAGGGTTCTCTCGAGGTATCCCTTGACAACGAGCACCACCATCGCAAGGACGAGCTTGAATATCGCGAGCATTATCATTGACGCGGTCATCTGCTGAGCGATACTCACGATCTGAACAACGACAGCTGGTCGCGAGAACGAAATAACATAAAGATAATGGAGAAAATTTCATCGGACTTGAAAAGTTCATCTTTCATGCGAAATCACGATTACTATGTATTTGTCCTGAGTCGCCTAAAGAAGCGCTGGGACACGTTCAATGTTCAATCGATCGTCAGAGAATCTGTCCGCATGAGTTCGAGCACTGGTAACACCGGCACTGCAATTAGCAAACATAGCAGAACCTGAGAGGGAAAAGAGGAGGAGGAGAAGAACAAAAGAAATGAGAGGAATCACGAAGTACGTAGGCGCGCGTGTACAGAAGAGGAGAGAGTCGCAATCTGCTTTTAGGTGTTTTAAAGGACCTACGAGTTTCCCTTTATTATTTGTTATTTGAGGTAGCTCGAGGGCGCACGCGAGTGTATTGGCCGAATCTTACATTTTCGCGGAATGTCTCTCTCGTCTTTTATGAATTTTTCTTCTTGCTTATGATTTACCTTGATCGATCTTGATCTCTCGTAGCGTCTAGACGTACGACGATGATACTTTCGATTGGGGTCGGGCATCCTTGTCTCTCTCTCTCTCTCGAGCAACGAGAGTACCTCGAAGATCTTCGCGTTGCAGAGTGAGCAGCTTCTTATCTGAAATGACAAGTCTCATGAAATTTGTCTTATTGATTTGTCCCTTTAACGTGACGTGACGACGAATGCCGACGAATGATCAATGTCAATGCTAATGTTTACTTGTACTACTTTCAGCTCGTACCCGTCGCCAGTGCACAATGGCACGCAGAGCGGTCAAACGATGAGCTGTTCAGGAACGCAAGGTGAGCCAAAGAATATACTTCTTCTTCTACTCGTACGATTCGTGTACAGAGAATGGCAAAGAATTTCGATAAGTGACGGCGGAGCACAGGAGGGTTTGTGTGTCCTGCTGTTGCCGAATTCTACACAGTCTGTATTTCAGGCGTTCCGGTGAAACAAGAGGCTAGAGACGATGGATACGAGACAAGTCCAGATCTCGAGATGAGAAGTACAGGCGGCGACAGTAGCCAGCAGTACCACACGCCCTTGACGCCACACACGCCACATACACCCCACACTCCTCACACCCCTCTCACGCCGATATCGGCGACCTCTCATCAACCTCAGCAGCCCAACTCGACCGCTTCTGCTCTCGGACAGGTGAGTCACTCGATCGTTCGCGCTGGCCCTGATCCCCATTATTTACCTATTATTTTCCTATTATTTTCCTATTATTTACTTAGACATATCGAAATTTGTCGCGTCGCAGTGCTTTCCCACATTACTCTGTATCCGATTATTCGTCCTGACACTGTCCAATTTTCTTTAAGCCTTCCGCTACCTGGTGCCATCGTTGAGATTCCAATTTTGCAGCTTGCCTTGCCATTGCAAAGTATATGGATCTTGCGTGCTTTTGCAGAAAATGTGTGTGCGATAACAGCTACCTTACACAGACGTCTGCCTCGTCTCTTCTCTATCCGACATGGCGCAATTTCTTTGATAGACTGATTGTGAGACTGTGAGTGGCTGCTCGAAATTTAGTTGAGCGGCACGTGCGACTTTGCTTCCGCGTGTATCGAGATATCGCCAAGGCTGCTGTTCAGCTGGATTTGTGTTCTTGAAATTCAAACAATTTTCGCCAGTCGCCGATCGTCAGCCGTATCGTAAAACGAAACTGGCTCGTCAAAGACTTTGATAAAGCATTTATAAATAAACGCGAAAAAACGCTACTACGCTTCCTTCCGATCTCATCGTTTCGTGTGGATGTGCACATAGGACCAGCTGAAAGGCAGCCTTAGAGAATACGTCTCCATTGAGACGGACGTTCGTCAATGCGTGTCAGGAGTCGCAGTAACAGGAAAAGTAGTATTTCAATACTAACTGAATACTATGTGTCATTTATGGAGCCGAAATAAAGATGTGCGCAAAATTCTAAAGAAATTAAAGCTGAAATATTGAGTGGGCCACTATTTATTTGTAGGTGACGATTAAGTGTGAAACACCGGTGGATCCTTATTCCTTCGTAGACGAAGAGATGTCTATCGCTGGAGGAATAAGAGCTACCAGTAGTCCGACTGTGAGCGTAGACGGCGTAAATCCAGCCTCGTGCCCGAGCGTTGCTCACTCGACGACGCCCTGTTCGACGCCACCCGGATCTTCAACCGCTATCATACAAAACGGCCAACACTCGACATCTCAACATCATCTCTCACATCCCAATCATCATCATCATCATCATCAACATCATCATCATCATCACCATCAGCAGCAGCAGCAGCAGCAGCAGCAGCAGCAGCAACATCATCATCATCATCATCATCATCAGCATCATCAAAATCATAATTCACAATCGCAGCAACAGCAACAACAAGCAACTCTGACAGCGGTAAACAGTCTTGTGGCAAACAATCTTCAACTTGGCCATCAACCGAAGAAACGTGGTCGCAAAAAAAAATCCGAGATGGTACTCACCCCCGAGGAGTAAGTACTCTTGAGAAGTGGCACTTGTTACTCGTCAACTTTACGAAATGAACGTGAACTTTCCTTCTTACTTTTCAAATTCCTTGGATCTCTATTCGTCCTTCCATGCCTTCTCTTGCGCCGCTGAACATTACGATAAGAAGCCATGGAGGAGGAGATATATCTTGTTACTGTTGAATGCGCGCGAGAGAGAGAGAGAGAGAGAGAGAGGGGGGGGAGGCGGAAGGCGTCCTTGAACGAACGTTTTTTTTTTTTTTTTAACAGGGCAGAGCTTGCGGAAGCAAAGAAACGAGCAAAAACTTACAAGGAAAGGAAGAAACATGACAGGTTCGACGGAATGCCTGAGGAGGAAGTGAGCAAGCGTGTACTTCCGGATCATCTCTCAAGCAATCTTGATATCATCATAGTAAGTGTCGATTAGCACGATAAATCTCACGTAAGAAATAGCGATACAAGTATAGACGCTGCATGCCATATATACAGGGCTATTCGGTGGAAACGCACCAGCTGAACATGGTTCTACCATAGAAATCAAATGGATCTGGCTAACTTCAGCTGGTGGGTTTCTACTGAAAAACCGTGCCTGTGCGAGTGTACATGCGAAATTAGAGCACAGCATTACTTTTTTGACTTTCTTCAGTTAAACTTTAAATTATAGAGAAAAGTCGGCGATGCACGGCATTTTATATTACTTTGAATAAGCCTAATTCGCAAAAGTGGAATTAGACTAAATTTGCAAGGACGACGAGGACGATTTATTAATATGATCTTAAGAAGGAAGCAATGCTCTTTCCCTTCTTTAATTCCGCTTTATTCGTATTCGTACGACCGACTCCTTACCGTTATTAACGTCATGGAGTAGTAACTTGTCATGCGCAAGTTACTACTACCACTACTACTACGTAGTTACTTGCAAGACCAATTCTCGACTCTTGAGTTATCTTTGTTCGGTTCGAGGTCTTGAGGAATTATTTGTCAATATAGACACAGAACGGGATGGATGGGAAAAGTATTAGTAGTACGATGGTAGGATGGTAAGATCGTAAGATCGAAAGATCTCTGTACAATATACTTGCGTTCTTGCAGTGACAGATTGTGACACGTAATATTTTCAGTGCGGCGCACTTGGGCAATGCACGCATTTAGTTAGTCATGGAACGTGTCGTCTCACGTTCTCAATCTATCTTTCAGATCGGCATCAATCCTGGACTCTTTGCGGCTTACAAAGGTCATCATTACGCGGGACCTGGAAATCACTTCTGTAAGTCACACGCATCCCCCCCCCCCCCCCCATCGGTCTTCATCGTGCAGCACCAAACCACTATAACCGTTCAACGTTTTTCTCATTATTACGTCATTACTTGCAAGCATAAGAAAAATCTTGGAAGGCTCGCAGTTCTTTTGAAATTCTTAGTAAAATCTGCTCTTTCCTTTCTTTTTTTTTTAACAAATACGGTATCCTGATTACACGCATTGAACACAAAATTGCAAACTTCTCCACGATATAGGAGATTCGGATGATCTACGAAAAAAGTGTGGTTGGCTGAAGTCTTTGATGACGTCGTTTTCTACTTGAAGCGTTGACTACTCGAAGGAAAGAAATGAGTGAGCCAGGAGCCAACTTCGCGTTGGCTTCGTGTCTCTGCGTGCATTCGCGCACGGTTGCCATTCGTAGATTTGATGTCGTCAGTGGTGTTAGGTGGTGTTAGGTTAGGTTTCGGCTGGATTTTCCCGGGGTTGCGGTAGTCCGAGGGGTAGGCGGACGGGTGGGTGGACGAGTGGGTTGGCAAGCGGGCGAACGGCAGGTCGAATGAAAATAGGAAGGCAAGATCGGTTGCCAGAGATAGGAGGAAGCGGGACGACGTCATTGAGATCAGTGAGGTTGGCACTTGGTGCCACTACCGTTACACTGTCTAGCACTGGCATCGATAATAACTGACGAAGATAGTCTTACAATTGAAGAGCCGAATCTGGGGAAACTGTAATAACGAGTGGCGTACCTCGACTGGAGGAACGGGGGCAACAGCCGAAGGACAAGGGAAGGGATACATAAGGGATACACGCATTTATCGAATCGAAAGAAAGGACCGAGTGACAATGTACTATGACAAATGGATGCTTTCGTATATACATTCCAAAAGAAATACGGCTAAATAATAAGTAATACGCGGCTGCTTTGCAATTGTTTATGTATCTTCTTGCTTTTGAAAGAATACGAAAATAGAAGAAGACCAAGACGATTCTTCGCTGTAGAGCATCATCGTGTCGACTTCGAGCGCAGCTCGAGTGCGAACTTCAATCGGACCCGAATAGAGCAACGACATCCTGCGAAGGTGCTGTCATGCGGCCAACGAAAATATTTCTTTGAGATACTTTTGAAAAACTTGGTAATCGAAACTTCTTCAAGTTTATTTGTATAATCCGAAGCATCGTGTAGATCGTCGGAAAGGACAAGTCGCGCTGTCCGACGAACAATTGGGGCACGGTGCCTGCACGGCCGAGAGGGAGAATCAAAAGGATGCGAGAACGTGTTGTTCGCATGGCCGCGCTCAAGGTAGCTCGACAGAGACAGAAAGAGAGAGCAAGGCAGACGGCGACGGAGATAGCGTAGCTGCGTGCACGAGAATGAAGGCTACTAGTGCAGACACTGCAGCAACGAGTGGCGGTTGCGGGTGGGAAAACCTGTAGTCCCCTGGAACTCTTCGTACGTCGTGTAAGTCGTAGCGCCACCGCACACCGCAGCAGCCACTGTTCGATGGTACGGAGGGTAAAGTAGCACGAGTAGTAGAGGCGAAGGGGGCTGGTGCGGATGGTGCGGATGGTGCGGATGGTGCGGATTGTGCAGGTTATGCGGGCTGAATGCGAGGAGTTTACCCTCCAAGGGAAGGAGCCAACGAGTGAACGAGTGAACGAAGGCACCGGGCAAGGGGGGAAGAAACTGCTGTCGTGGTGCTCGGGAGGATCGAGGGAGGAGAGGTTGTCGCGCACGCCTATCCGCTCGATAGCAGCTTACAGTCCGTGCACGTTCACTACACCCTGCTTGCTATTCCGCGTCTCGTTTCACTATTTTCATATTTTCGACAGCGATCGCTACTAAATTATGACTTGGCTCAATTTCTTCGCGCTACTGTCTACGAGAAACGGTCATTTAGTCGTTTGTCGTTCGATATTAAACATGCTCGGAAGACACCTAAAACTAGGCAGGCGGCAGGCGGCCGAGAGAGAGAGAGAGAGAGAGAACGAGATAGAAAGAAACGAGATGAACATCAATCTGTAGAGCTACGAAAACAGAGACAGATCAATTACGAGGTTCGTACACGAGGCAAAAAGGTGTCACCGAAATCGTCAAAGCCCCAAGTGGAAATCGATTTTTCTGCGCGGGTTCCCAGCTTTTATAGGACTGCCGACTACCGAGTCACAGGTAGCATCGATTTTCACCTGTCGGCTACTCCCGGCGCGCTCCACATGCAACTTGCAACTTGCAAGTTTTTGCAAAAATTTCACCAATGTGAAACTTTAGCGAGTCTTTAATATGCTATGGGGTGGGGGAAGAGCACGTTAATGAAATAATTAATTGTTATAGATATTGGTGTAATTGACAAAGAATTAAGTCTAATTATTGCTTTTAGGGAAATGTTTGCACTTGAGTGGACTCACGCCAGAACCATTGACGGCCGATGACGACTATAAACTTCTGAGACTCGGCATTGGCTTCACAAACATGGTTGCCCGTGCCACCAAAGGAAGTGCAGATCTCACGAGGAAAGAAATTAAGGAAGGTTAGTGTTGCGTATTGATAACCTTATGTTACGAGACTCTAACGACACAATGAATGTAAATTCATTTGTTGATCAGTGATCAGTGATCACTTCGTAGCCGTCGTGCTGCTATAGAGAATGTCCTTATAATAAATACATCAACCCCATCCTTGCCGCTTTGCTCTTCCTTCAAGCTATTTCATTCATCTTTTCGATTTCTATTGTACTCCCCCCCTTTGACAATCAATTTCAAAACATGGATACTCATTCACGAGGTTTAGTCGCATCGTCTGCATTAGCCGTGTGAGTGCACAAGGTTTTACATGTTTCGATTTTCATCGGATAACTGCAATGAAGGTCCCAAGAAAATTAATGCCGTTTATGGCACCACCGCACAGAACACGCGGGGACTGTCTTCTTATGCAAACTTTATCGTAATTCAGGGATGTGTGTGTGTGTGCGTGTGTGTGTGAGTGAGAGATAAACAACCTAAAATATTTATATCCCCAAAATTTAAGACGAATCGCGTTGAACCAATTGATTTGAAATTGGTACGTTGCCTGTTTTGTTGCCTGTCAGCGCTACTTACGAGGAAACGAGAAACGATGTGAAAGTGTACTTCAGTTAGGTTTTAGAACCTAACGTAAATCTGCCGAAAATAAGATATATCTACGATTCTATTTTCCACAGTATCACCGTCCCACTGTTTGCTTTAGATTACCGACCGTAACCTCTCACAACGCTCGATGATTGTCTTCGTTGTCTTCGTTGTCTTCGTTGTCTTCCCTTGTAAACTTTGCGATTGGGACAAAATTCCTGGAGCTAGGTGACGAGCGAATTAGTAATAAATGACCGTAATTCTTCACTATTTGATCGGCTCATGTATTTGCTAAATTTGAAACAATGGGCAACGAACGTGTGAGCAGAGTGGATCAGAAAATGCTGTGCACGATTGTAAATCGGCGACTACTTACCTCGAAAGTTATTTGTCATAAAGTTCAACCGATACACGAGGCTATATACGAAAATTCGAGAATTTTTTGAACTTTTTTGAACGCCATAAGAAGTACTAAAGCGAGACACCTCCTATATCTACGTAAAAAGTAATCGCGCGAGAAGTTATTACTTACCTTACAGCTTTTTCACACGACGGAATAAAGGGCCAGAGCTCTTGTGCCATGGAAAAAAAAGTAGAAGAAAGTAAAAAATGAACTCGCGTTGATCCTTCAGAGATTTATTCACCACTCTGAGCAGAATGAAATTCTCTTGAAATTTCGTAGTTTCGTCTAGTTATATATCGTACTTGAGAGCGTTTGCGAGGTCTATCGGCTCCCTCTGACTAAAGTTTCTTTTTGTTCATTGAGCCAGTTAAGGTGTACTACCTTTCCATGTCAGTCTGGTGGACTGCTCGCTCGTACCAGCCGGAAAACTCGTAAAACCAAATTTATCATTGGTCAAAGTTCTTCCTCGCGAAGGAATTGGCCAATGAGGATTGGATTCTGATGTTCTAGTCGGTAGGACCCGTTCGACAAAGCTATGGATCTCTCTCTCTCTCTCTCTTTGAGACCGACATAGTTTGCGGCGGCGGCGGCGGCGTCGTCTGCAGCTTTTTGGAATTGTCTCGCGTGTCTCGTTCAGTACTTACGGTAGGCTCGCAAACTGGATTTTCATTTCCTCGTTACTCTGTCGCGGAGCCATGCTTTTGATCGTTCCGATCGCCGCACGAGGCCCGGTAGATATCACCGATCAATAGGTAGATCGTTTTCTTATACAACGATTGTTTGTACGTGAGTATTCGTTTGACATCGTAGGCCTATGTATGAGATGTTGCAGAAGAGAAATAATATAAAAAACCCCATGAAAATAGTTGTTTAATCGTCGACAGATATAGGCGTGTGATATTATCTATAGATTTATATTAATATTTCTCCAGGTGGCGTGTTAGCCTCAGAAATCGCTATACAAATGACTGTGCTTGAATCTTCCACAGTGGAAGGAAGTACAGCGTAACGTAACGCAACGTAACGCAACGACGTTGGAACCGACAATCGATCCGTTTGCAAAAGCATGAATACTTTAACAGAGAAATATGTCGTCGTGTCGAACGACTTAGGGGTGGATACGTTAAAAAATCCACTGTGAATGCTGCAAGTGTCACTATATTTCTGTTTATCACAATGCATACGAAAGAGACATAACCATGCTCGCAGTACACGTAGCAACTTGGGAGCGTACCATTAATCTGAACGTTTTTCGAAATGCCGAGACGATGATATTTATAATTTAATATTTTCTTTAGTATTATGTGATTATTTTACATATTTCTTATGTTTTAGGCAGCCATATACTGCTGGAAAAGTTGAGGAAATATAAACCAAAAATTGCAGTTTTCAACGGGAAGCTCATTTATGAGGTATTCTCAGGGAAAAAGGAATTTGGATTTGGAAGGCAACCAAATCTTGTTGAGGGGACAAATACTGTGAGTGATTTAACCGATGACATTTATAGTAATATCGCTCAAAATAATAGCATTTTTTCTTTTCGTCATTTACTTGCAGTATATGTGGGTAATGCCTTCGAGTAGTGCAAGATGCGCACAATTGCCTCGAGCTGCTGACAAAGTACCATATTATGCAGCTCTCAAGAAGTTTAGAGATTACCTTAATGGTACTATATCACATCTTGACGAATCGGACATTGTTTTTGCTGACTCCAAGTTAAAGAAGAAGGAGCAGGAAGTAAACGAAGACAAGAAACCTGTCTTCAGCGATGAACTTTGTTCAGATCCTGACAATAGAATAACTGAATTAAGTAGCGCAGTCATTGTGAAGCAGGAGCCAGGAATTGTACCAGGTAAGAAGAAAAGAGGTCGCCCTAAGAAGATAAAAAATCCTGATGAACAGCCGATCCCTGATCCTGAGAAACTTGACGCCAACGGTGAGGTCATAAAGAAACGTCGTGGGCGTCCCAAAAAGATACATCAACAGCAAAAGCAGCAGGAGCGGGAGGCACGTGAAAATGAACAGCAGCAGCAGCAACAGCAGCAGCAGCAGCAACAACAACAACAGCAGCAGCAGCAGCAGCAACAACAAAATCACCAACATCATCAGCAGAATCATCATCATAATCATCATCATCATCATCAACATCAACATCAACATCAACAGCAGCAGCAACAACAACAACAACAACAACAACAACAACAACAACAACAACAACAGTCAATTAATCACCAATTGAACGAAGGATATGGCAGTCAGAATATTCCAAGCTGTTTCTCACCGCCATTGATGTCACCACCAAAGACCTTTCCACATATGGCACCTTACTCTCAGACCCTCAGTGATTCTGGATTTTTCGCGCAGGCCTTAAACGATAGTCCTTACAGCGTTAGTGCAAAACAGAGTCCTGTCCATCTTCAACGTTACAGCCAAAGTCCCAAGTCTATGTCGCTCTCGTTTACACATTCGGATCTCTCGTCCGAAATAAATACTGCAATTTCTTCGGAGAATAATCTCGAGCCATCACCTCTCACATCACCAAGTGTTGAGCATCCCGACTTCGAACCACCAACGAGCATTTCTCAACAGAATATGAATGCCGAGCATCGAGGGTATAATCACACTTCGGCAACGGATGGCGCTACGAGCGTCAGAACGGTCGGTGCCGCCAGTGAAAACAGTCCCAGTGCGAACTACGCGAGCTACATGGGCTACCACGAGCCACTGAGCAACGAGACGACCCATTCTCATTCGTTATCTCACTCCCATCCTCATTCGCAAGCTCTGGGGCAGTTACACGCCCCTTCTCACCAGACAACGTCCGCAGACACGCTGGAGAATCATTCGCATCAAACTTCGCCGCATGCTCATTCCCATACACCGACGCACAACTCTATGTCGCCTCACGATCCTCACGATCCTCACGATCCTCACGATCCTCACGATCCTCACGAGCAATACCGCATCAAGAGGAATTCTGGACAAGACGTTGCTTCGAAGAGTCTCAGCGATCTTGAATCCTTGGTTGATCAGATACCGAGTATAGCGGATGGTGCCGCAGGTGCAGGTACTCCGAGTAGCGTCGGCGTTGGCGTTAGTGTCACGCAAAGACATATGTCTCACGTCGGTATATCCGAAGAAACGATGCCCGATAAACTCGAGGCTCATCAGTCGAGTTATCTTTCGGGTTTTGCCGGCGGCAACATGTCAAGCTACAGTCCACCGCTGTCGTCCGCTGGTGCAATTTATTCCGGTTCATTGCATCATACAAATCCCACTGATGGCTATAGCTCCCTTTACGGTGTTAATTCTCGGCATCATATTCACTCAGAGTCTCAACATCAGCAACAGCAGCAGCAGCAGCAGCAGCAGCATCAGCATCATCATCATCATCATGCGCATCATCATCATCAGCAGCAGCAGCAACAACAGCAACAACAACAACAACAGCAGCAGCACAGCAAGTCTTACACCGTGGAAAATCTGGCTTCGAGTAACTACACTCCGAGTATGAATCATACGCATCCAGGAAATTCGTATCCAAACCTCATTGCCGGGCCCCACTATCCCGTACCAATGGGTTCGACAAATGGCTACCTATTTGGTAGTTTGGAATCCACTTTAATGCAACGTACTTATGGCATAGGCGGTATGTCCGGTATGTCCGGTATGTCCGGTATGGCCGGTATGGCCAGCATGACCGGTATGCCTGGTATGCCTGGCATGGCTGGTATGAGCGGTATACCCCCGGGGATGCATCCATCGCTGGGGCACATGGCGAACCCATATCCTTACAACAGTTCGTATCCGAGTTCTTTCGAGCCGTACGGAGCGCCACCGCCGCCACCGCCACCACCACCACCACCTTCGGGGCCGGGACCTGGTGTCGTAGCGGTCTCTACATCGGCACCGATTTCCGCGTCGGTCGCCGTATCTTCGAGTCAAGGTCCAACGACGTCAGGAAACGGCGGTAGTATTGGTATCGGTATCGGAATTGGTGTCGGCGTAAATGGCATACACGTACCTAACGCGAATTATTCCGGATACGGCCCGGGAAATTCGACAGCGACATCACCGTACCTTCCAAGTCCTCACCACCATCACCATCATCATCATAGATCGCCACTCGACCTTGCGTACGACGGCGTATGATAGTCAATGTAAGTTTAACGCGTTGGATGATCTCCGCAGGATGGCTCTTTTCTACGTATTTTTACATGCTAGGAATTTATGTATTTGGCGATGTTATTCTCACGATTGTGAGATCGATTCTCCTTCCCTTCCTCCCAATCATGTCATTTCTGTCTGGTTGCGCATTTTCTTTTTGTTATTGTCATTTCTTGAATCAGTCTACTTCGTTCGTACTTTGTCGTTAGTCCGCAGTAAAGTATTAAGTATATAGACTAATGAATTCATTTGAACGACGGAATCGCGAATCGCGATCAGGTCAAGATAACAGGTCGATGGCAATGACAATGACAATGGGATGAAAGGTCGAATCGAACGACTGACAAGCATCTGGAGCTTAAAAGCTCGGCCGTAAGCTTAGGATCGATAGACAATTATTTTAAGGGAATTACGAAAGGACACCGTCTCGTTCCTCAAAGTAAAACGGAAGACAGTAATATTGAATATCGGTTGATAAGGTCGGCCGGCCTGCCTGCCTGCCAAGTGTTGCGCAAGCGCTACGCAGCCACTGCTGTTTCTCGCAACGAGAAAATTGTGTTTTTTTTTTGTTTTTTTTTTTTGTTTTTTTTTTTTCCCCTGAAAAAACCAACAGTTCTTTTCTCGTGTAATAATGCGTTATATAGTGAATAATGTTTTTTTTTTTTAGCTTAATTTCTTTCTATCATTCTTGTCGCACCTTAATCTCTAACCACAACATTGTTGCAATTATCGTCACTGCTGTTGCCGTTGTTATTATTGTTATCGTCGTCATCGTAATAATTATCGTCGTCCCTGTCGACGTCGTCATTGTCATTGTTTTTTAGAGTAAAAAAAAAAAAAAACACCTACCGCGCCGTTGCCATTATCTGTAACATTATTAATTGTTGAGAGGACTCCGGACCTCCTCGTTACCATGCGAGTGAAATGTCAACGGGAATCGTAAATAACAGGATTTCAGCAGAGATTTTTTATACTTCAAAGCGAAGTTCGGCGCACATTTTGCAAGGTTAACAGTCATTTTGACATCACTTTCGCAATAATTAACTCAAAAGTGTAAGAATAATCCGACTCGTAAATTTCGATGTGAATTTGAAAAATACGAAAAATACGAAAAATACGAAAAATCTCGGGTAGGGTTACTCTTTCAGTTTTCACTTAATTATTGCGCGAGAGGTATGAAAATGACTGTTAACCTTGCGTAATGTGCGCTGAACTTCGTTTTGGAAAAAAGAAATCTCTGTTGAGATTCTATCGTTTACGATTCCCGTTGACACTTGACTCGCATGGTAAAGAAGTGGTCCGGAGTCCACTTAAACTTGAACTCGCGACATTTGAAAATTCGACCTCGTTTCTGAATTTCAACGTAATTATTATTATTTATCGTTATTCATCATGGTTAATGACGTAAATACTACTGTCATGCTACGTTACATTATGTCAATATCATATTCTATAATATTTTGTATTTTTAATGTTACTGCGTTTATCAATTAATGTATGGCATAATCAATCCTGTATCGCTGCATTAACGCTGTAAAATGCTGTGTCGGCATTATTATACATTATTATACATACTATACATAGGAGAGGAGGAAGAGACAAAGAAAGAAAGAAAGAAAGAGAGAGAGAGAGACGTTGGTCGAGGAAGGATGGGAGGATAAAAGACAAATGCCGATTGACATTATACATAAAATATAAATACATATATTGTGTCGAATAGTCGTAACACGAATAATGTTTATCGAATAATCGCATTACAGTACGTGTCGAGACATTAAGAGGAAGATGCACAGGGTATAGACGAAGTCGTTGATATAGTAACTAATGTCTACCAATGTAAGTAAAGTGATGCGTGTGTGCGCGTGTGTATGCATGCATTCGGTATAGGTGAAACTGCATACACGCACGCACACACACACACGCGCGCACTGTCACGTACGCGCAGAGAGACACACACGCCCACGCCCACGCCCACGCACACACCGGCATACATCTTTATGCATCTGCGTGTACGTGCGCGCGTGTATATATATGTATATACATACGATATACTATATGTTTCTTTCGTTTCATCGGCCTGAACAAGTAAATTAATGAAAACCGACAACCTACTAGTAAATGTTTTCCAAAATCCATTCCGGTTTCATTGAGAAATAAAGTATAGATGTCGTCAATGTTAATTATTCGTTGAGAGACTGAGGACCTGCTGATCATAATTAGAAAATGAGTGATCGCTGAAGCTCCTCGATATGCATTGACCTTTCGCCGAGCGATCGATCGTTCTACTTTTGGTCAATGAATTGTACATTCTTCAAATAAATAACGGCTAAGTACTGCACAGTAGTAACGAGTTACTGCATTGTACGCGCTGTACGAGTGTCAATCGAATCCATCCATGCCTAGAGCAGGGAGCCTAAGGCTATTACTGGACCGGGTAGCCTGGCTCATATTTTTTCATTGCTTTCAATTTCAAAGGGATATTCAAGGGATATTTGTGAATCACGTGCGGAGGAGCCGTTTGAGAAACTTTCCCTTGAGAAACCTAATTGACCTAATTGACCTAATTGACACTCCCTGTCGCTATAATATCATGATTAACGATTACGAGACAAAGTCTTACAAAGAGACACGTGTACCGCTTGGTAAGGTTCTTTAGGACTTTAGGACTGCCGTAACTTCAATTTCAACGAATCATGTGAGTAGCTGCCTCGTATGTGAACGGCATATATATGATGCCGAATATTTGTTTTTTTTTTTTTCTTCGATCGTACGAAGATCCTGCTGCTATCCCAGACAACATACTAATTGTAAGACCTTTGGACATTGTGCCTTCTCTGGGTTGTGGCCGTGCAATCTAATTGTTTCTTTGAATATCCTTTTGCGTGTGTCCATTACCTTGGCATAGACTGCGCGTGTTTCCATAAGAGAAGTTGGGGCCGACATATGCAAAGCTTGTGAATTTCATGAATCACGAGACTTCTTCTCATCTCTCTGAGAGACAGAACACGATCCACGAACTGTCTATGCTGTCCCTTCAATGTCGGCCTCAGCCTATGATTAGCTGAAAAGCTTCCGGCATTTGGCGATGACGGAGCCACTTGCTGGCGACGTCAGTTTACGACGGTTTCACGTTCTGTGTGGCTCTTTGTCGTGCAGTCACTCCAGTCACTCCAGTGCAGTGCAGGGGCATGACACTCCAATGGGCCAAAGTGAAACGTATGATAGTGATATAACCTTCCGATCAGATGGCGCAGCGGTGTTGTGCGCATGCGCAGCAATGCGCAGTCGCCATCTTGCAGAAAATAAGTTTCTTTGGCGTCACTGTCTCTGTCTTCCGATTCGGCGACGGCTTTGCATCTACGAATTTACGCTGGTGAATTTTGAAGTGTGTTCAGTGCAATTAC
>JARPRG010000406.1:515503-541655 GCA_031001745.1 Hartigia nigra
TTCGTAACCTGCTGTTGCCCCGGATTATCGCTACGTCGAGATTATCATCGAATTTTGGGACACCCTGTATATATATAACGTATCCCTTTACCGCACCGTTTGATATTCAATTTATTTCGTTCCACGAGACACGTACAGCAAAAGAGACTTTGCTTTGGATAAGGGTCTTTGAAGGAAGGTAGATAAAAGAAAATGTCTACAGTGTCTCTGTTTTTGTAAATAAAAAAAATCCAATAAACGACACACTGTAATTTCCCTGTCTTAATTTTCGTCAACAGTCACACAAATGATATTTAAAATTGAATGATCCTCTATAATCTACATTCGCATCGTTCGAGTGATATACATATACAGGGTCATACAGAATTATTTTATATCACCTGAAGATGGTCCTTAGCATAGGAATTAATAGAAATCAAATGAACGCGCTAACTTCAGGCGGTGTAAATAGTTCTGAATGACCATGTATATAGATATATCCATATAGAAATGGACAAAAAAGACTAGAAACAATACACGAGTCAAGTTGACGTTTCGGGCGGAAGAGTTTTCATGCTTTCATCGCTCGGCAACAGACAGGGACGAGTACCGAGGAGCCACGAGGGACTGGAAATAAACTCTAACTACATCCGTAAAGATCGATCTGGAGGAATATGGGTTAGCTACTTGCCACTCCTTCGACACGCCCAATGTCACGCAGGCAAACATCAATTTCCGGTTAAGTCATTTTCGCGTAACGACTCTGGCGGCATCGTCGTTCGATGATTTTTTTTTGTTTTTGCTTTCTTCGATTATATAAATCCATTTGAATTAAATACACGGAAATCTCAAAACTTACCTGATAAACGCAATTTTGTGAATGCCGTAATTTTATTTTGGTTTAATTAAGAAGATTTAATTAATGAAGTTAAAACTTTGCTGATAATATGCATCAGACATATTAATTATCTTTGGATAAGGTTTCGGGACGACATTTTGATATGGGTATATAAGAGGGACAAGGCTATTCTCTGTCTAATTTGGAATTTTATTATTTATTAGGTTATGTTCAGTGGGTCGATCTAATTTTTGAATCTAAATAAAGCTTTATCTTTTAGGACCCTATTACTTTGGGATGCTGTGGGCGTATTCGGATTCATGAAAGATACAGTGTTGACAGAAATCTCAGTAAGGGTCTTCCGGCTCTTCGCAATGAATTACTTTTCGAACTTACGGTCGGCCGGTACAATGTTTCTACCTGTTTTACCCACTTTTAACGGATTCACCGGAAATTTCTGGACTAATTAGGATATTGTAAACGGCCTGAAATTCCACGGTCTCTAACCTCTGCTTTGTGCATTATGTGTTACTTTTCTAAGCTTTTCATATTTTTCTTGATTATTTTCGCAATTACGTCTCTTTTTTTTCTGAATACGACTGCCCTCGCTGTTTCTGATGGAAACACATTTTTTTTATTCATTTCTTATATTTTGTTTTTCTACCAAACGGCTATTATACGCCACGTGGCAGTCTTATTCCACGAGAAGACTGATCGTGTAAGATGCAATAGACTTTCATTTATTTATTTTCATAAATCGAAATGGTTTACGTCACAACTGTCAAATATGGACTGTATTATTAAAAAAAAAAATTTGTTTCCATTCATCTTTTTTGGCGGTCAGAGTGAAATTTTCCTTTCATTACATTGATTTTCATATCTTTTTTTTTTTAACAATATAATATTTGTCGACCAATCTTTTTTGTTCCTGTATCTCTGGCACGGCAGACTTGAGATTTCTTTGTTTGTCAATTTCTATGGAATCATGAAACGTAATGAGTTCTCAACGATATTATTGTTTGTTTTCCCCCCCTTTTTTCGTCTCTTTTTTTTTGTTTATTTATTCTTTATCGATTTTGAGTCTCAACGGAGTAGGTATCTTCCTTCTCTCATTACCACAGCTTCGTTCAGCACATCGGATACTAAAAGAGACTCGAGGATCTTCGCTTATTGACAATTTCACCTTAATTGTCCCTATAACGAGTGTCAGATCTGTTATACGTGTAAATGAAATTGTAATGTGAATAATCGAATCGACAAGTAGTTTCAGGTTAACAATATCAAAGGTCTTACGAGTCTCTTAATGTTTCAGATTATTCCGGATCTCTCGTGGCGTCGAACCAGCAATAGCTACGCTCGCGAAGTGAGAAGAAAAGAAGGTGAGAAAAATGAAAAATTCAAAAAAACTTACTTGAAAACACTTAGCGTGGTATACTAGAAAAAAAACTTGCACGTCTTGTATATATACATATATACGAGAAGCATAGGAATTTCGCCAGGGCATTTCATCCAGCCATTCGAAAATTACAATATACATGGAAAACAGTCAGCAAGGAAAACTCTTGGCCCTGTACTCGTCACGCAATTTTCGCACGGCATGAAAGAAAGTTTAAAATCTTCTTAGAGAAGCGATAAAGCCCCTTAGTCCCTGGCGAACCTCGGCACCTGCACGAAGTCATTTACGCGAAGCATAAAAACTTTTTGTGGAAACAAAAGAAAATGTATTTATTGAAACCTGTATTTTGTCCCTGTGTAAAAAACCATTCTTTTTTTAATCAAATTTTTGCTAAACGGACTTTTTATGTCTTGTCTTTTTTTTTTTAGCGTATTATGCCGTGTCGTATATGTATATCATAATGTCCCCCTGCCAGTGACTGGCAAGCGTCAGATGTAACTTGACGTCTGCTCAAGAGCACGGTAGACTAACGTATCGTCCAAGGGAGTTATGACTCAATCTCTTTTAATGAAACACTTGATTTACAAAATGAAAAGCCACTAGGGCCTGTGAGTACTGGCAGACCAGGAGATTTCAATGGCAGCTTCACTTGTAAGGACTCCGTGGCCCAAGGGTGCCACCGTTTTAATTGCTATGCCGGAAGGTACGGCGTCAGGGGTAAAGAAGGGAAGGGTTGGTTTAAGCACTTTTAAGGGTGACAGCTTGTAGGAAGTCAACTTCATAACGACAGGCATACAATTGTATCTTGGTCGACGATTGAAATTTTGACAATTTTCGTATTATTTGGTACAACGATAAAAAGAAAATATGTTTGCTTTTATAAAAAATTATAATCTATCGCTCCTTGGATTCTTGGTGTTCGATAATTTTAAAGGATCTTATTGATTATTGTCCAATATCTGCAGTGTTATATCACTTGATATTTTTATATGAAATATGATTTAAAAAAAAAAATTGGCAGCGGTGGGATTCGAACCCACGCCCCCGAAGAGACTGGTGCCTTAAACCAGCGCCTTAGACCGCTCGGCCACGCTACCATACATTGGTCAGAGATTTTCCAGGAAAACGCAGCCGTCGCTGTTATATAATTTTGATGGGATTAATGTAATTAAAACAATTCCAATACGCTATTAAAGGTAATAGTACGCGCGTGCAATGTCCATGAGTGAATGGTAAGCTATCAGCGTGAGCCAGAATAAAACAGAAGTCATCCAATCTATTCGTATCACATTTACATTTGCTAGCACGTAACCTGCATATATATATATCCTTTAGACTGGTGCAGTGCTAGCTGCAATACTGCCTATTTATATGGTTTACGAGATCACAAGGCTTAATGCAGGTGTGGCCGTAGTTAAACGCGAAATCAAATGCACTTGGCATTAAAAGAAAATGGCGAGAACCAGTCTGCTCAGCATCTTAACTCTCCCTCAATCGATTCTGTTTACTGTGGATTAAACCCATAAAGCATATATATATATATAAATCACAGCTATAGACTTCCGTGTATATCTATATAGATTATCTTTTTGCTTTTATTTAACCGCACACTTCGGAGATCACTTCCAAAGTCTTCCGCTTGGCGCTGATCCAACCGAAAGATATACGACGTCTGCACCGACGTTAAGCACCGTCGCCGTAAAACCTACGATTGATCTAGCCACTCGGACTGATTCAAATTAGACGCGGGAAACTCCTATGTGAGAGATGGCAGAGGATCCTACGCAAGCTTTAATTATTCGTAGACGGAGACTGAATTTTTTCTTATGTTTATACCGAGAGAATTGACTTGATACGCAATAGGGGATAAGAGTTACCGACTGAATGGATCACACGACGACTTGATATTACGCAATTATGGTAAAATTTAATTGTCATCTTTTTTTCACTTGATAATTTTCATAACAACCTCTTTAACAATGGAAGCACCCTTCGTCGGATTAGTTGGGCTTTAGACGAGGGACTTTCAAAGATACGAGTGGTACAATCGATCGGCATTAATACGCTTATCCTATGGGATTACTCCGCGCTTTGAGAACCCTTAATATTCAAGAATTATTATCCTCCTATATACGAGTACTGAGACTTTTCGTTGTCATGGTAATTTTAGATTTAATTAATCTATGGCTAAAGGACGCTTACCAAAGTGGCGAAGGAGTCGAAATGCGGACGGCGGGTGTATCGAGGCGTTTATTCGTTGCAGATGAATTTTTCGAGTTTCGTATACCTGCCGTGAGCGCGAGAGAGAGGGAGATACGAGGATTCCTGTGGGTAGGAGAAGGACAGACATACCTTTTTCATTAAATTCTATATAACCCTTTCTTGCTTTTTTGTCAAGTTCCTCGTATCACTGCGTTCCTGTAATGTGACTGAAATTTTCAGTATTACTCAAAAATCACTGAATACTGTCGCTTATCTCGTATCCCATAATATCATCAATTATTCTCAAACTCCATTTTATCTTGCTTGATTAGAGATCTATGGAAATCCCTTACGGCACTTAGGAAAGGAGCAGCGCCACTCAGATCGTCGTTCATTTATTATCTTCAAGATATAGATGGTCTGCTCTTCCGGAACGAATATCTCTTGCTCGCTGAAAAATAAAAAAACCCGTGCGCGGATTGAATAAATTTAATAATCATTAACAGTTACTTCTTTCTCTTGTCTAATATTCATTCAATCGCCGTAAGGAATTCTCGATTCGTGGCTGATTTCTGTGTAGTCAAAAGTTGTCGAGGAATTTTTAATTTACAATCTCGCCACTGGCCGATCGAGCATTAAATGCGTCTAGACTTGATTAACTGCGTTTAATTTCGCCATAATTCAAACGCATCGACAGTTACCGATCGCGGACAAATGTGATATGAAATATATGATTTTCGATATGAAATCTAAACAATGCGATCGGCCTGCACGGGACTCAAACAGTTAATGACCCTCCACACTGATCTCGTGACACTCGTGACTCACTTTTGAATTATCGTACATTACATACAGGTGGTAGAACGTCGTAACGGCTTTTTTCTTCCGCTTTTTATTTTTCTCCGAAAAAAAAATTAAACAATAAAACATGAATATTCAACTTGTGGCGCTCGAGGAGCAGAATAAAAATTCTACCTGGAGTCTGGTAAGCGAGCATTCAAATAAAATTCTAAGATGGAGCTCGTGCATCGGTTGCTGCGTCACTTTTACAGACGCGTGAACTTTCTGGAAGCGACTCTCCTTGGGTAGGTATGGGTCGATTGGAGGGGCGAGGGAGTGTAACTCCACTTTACCAGCTTCCATTAGAGGAAAGGAAATTTTACAAAGTCTATTCAACTATCGAGAATGTTTCTAACTTATTTCTTTTTCTACGGAACGCATATACAGCATACGTATCAGGCTTTCAGGGGAAAAAAAAAAAAAAAAAAACGTAACGAACGTGAACGAACCTTTTGTTGCAAAGTAAATGAATAATTTACGTATAGCGTAACCTGTTAGCTGCGATTGTTCTATTTTCCATTTTTCCAGTCCAATTTCTGACCACCCACGCAACCAAAGATAATTTCGCTTCGGTCAAACACAAAACAAAAATACTGTCGAATTCCCTGGCGACATTTAAAATTGGATTTTTTTTTGTTCTGGTGACGGCTGCCATTAACGTGCTCACTGACCATAGTCGTTATCATTCCCTGGCATATCCATTACTCCTCTTGTCAAGCTGTATTACGTTTATTTATAATAATACTCGTCCCCCTATATGCATATATATATCTACAAAGATAAAATTAAATTTTCACTATATATTTGTCTAATTTTATATTTTCACTTTAGAGCGAATGTTTTTATTGATTATATTTTTCATCCGTTCTCTCTCTCTCTCTCTCTCTCTGTTTTTCTTTTTATCATGCGTTATACTGGTTTTCAAAGTTTACCACAAACCAAAGTGAATTCTGGTTAATAACGTGAAAGCTTAAGGGAAAAGATAAACAGTACATACAAGTAGCTTCTGCCTGGAGCTTTTGGTCATTGACTTCCTGCTGGTATATTTTTCGCTTAATCTTATCGCTTCAGTCTCTTATCCCAAGTATATTAATTCACTGTGGTCTTATCGACGTACTGTATACAGGTGTAAGCAAAGCTCAGTAAAAGATTGATCCCCGTCACTGCAGCCCTGTACTGGAATTGCTTTTGAAATAGGTAAGCCTTCCCTGCCGTCAAGAGGGGAAGGCACTGTCGCGTGTTCAGCCCAGAAGATTATCCGTTCGGATTACGTTGTAATTTATGACAGAGTATAGAATGACCTAAAAACAACAACAACAAAAATATATATATATGTATAAGATTCCATGATACCAAATGCACTCATTAAGTATATGTTCTTTTGTTTTGGAAACTCACCATTGGAACAATGGAATATCGGGTCATAGGTGTGATTGAGAGATTATACAAGATTATGCAATATACTACATATAGAGGAAAATTGCATTAGACGAATCAAAGGCGTTCGTGACCTTTAGCTACTTGGGGTATAATCTCAGGTCAGAAGATGCTGCGTCATGCAGACCTTCGCCCCCTCAGACTTACTCGACATTCTCAACCCTCACCCCTTAGAACAATAGTAGCAATATGAAAAGCCCCTAACAACGAAATTACTGGATTACTCAAATGTGCCTGTGTATATGTTCTACCCTCGATGTACAATCTTACATATATATACACGTATTACTATATATAACCAGAAGGTAGTTACAGGCTGACCAGGAGTAAAATGTTTTCTGGGGCCCGACTGCTTAATAGAGACGCGTGGAAATAACGCGTGTTTATCAACCGAATGGGCTTTAGGTTAAATGTCTTGTATGCACGCCACGGTACCTTCCATTTTCTTTCGACAAATTGAAATCGAAATTACCACTCGGTATAGTGCACGTCACTGGTATCGTATTATTCGTCGTTCTTGACATTTGAATTTTCCCGCGATAAAACGAAAATTCGTACGACGGCCAACGCAACGCACTTAGCTCGTTTAATGGCTAATCGTTGACACGTGGTACAGGCTATCCTGCCTCTACTACGTATTTTCTCCCTTTTTTTTTTTATAGAGACTACAGTGCGACTAATTGGGGAAATATAATGAGGACAGAAAATATTGGGCGCGAGTGCTAGTTAAATTACATATTCGATGATGCGAATATACATGAGGTGGTACCTGGCGTTACGCACGTAGTGTATATCTATATTTATTTCTCCGGCTACGTGTCTGGTATGTATATCAAAGGTGTGTATATATGCGTATATATATATTGGAGTATACAGGTGCTCCGTGGAGTCAAAAAGCAATTTATATTGGCCGTCGGATGCTGTCCATGTTGCAACAGTAGGTGGACTGGTAATGAAAATTGCAATATCTTAATTGAAAGCGCGTTTAAACCGAGGTGGAAGCGGGGCGTAGGTAATTGCAAAAAGATCAACAATTATCGAGCAATGTCCTCGGGGCTTTAGAAATACCTTTTCCGTACGTAGAGAACGCTGACGGTGTATAATATATATTTTTTTAATAATTACATCGAAGTGTATTCTTTCGTGTTTTTACGTTAAATTAAAACGAAGCTTTTTTTTGCAGTATCGTTTTTAATTCTTTAAGGTTATGGCACATCTCGTTCAAGAAGAATATAATAATTGGCTTGAATAATACTTCTGCTTTCTATCTGGATCTAAGTGACGAGCAACGTCAAAGGTCGCGATTCACGGGGTCAACTAACTTGATCCTTCAAATTTTCTATATCTGGTTGTCTTGAATATATAAGTTTATTTTTTTTTATATATATAAAACTGGTAATTTTTCAAATTGGATATACGTATATAAACATACGTACACGCACTTAGTCCCAAAAGGATTGAGATGGAAATGTTCTGGTTGATTTTTCGAAAGCTGTAGTCGGCTCGGAGATTTATGTAAATTAGCCCCTTGGATAAGGCAATTCTCATCCCGCGTCAAGCATTGTCCGTGGCGTTGGGGATGAATCGTGAGGAAATTTAAGGTGGCGTCGAGAAGCACCCCTTCTGAGCATTGTCCTGTAATTTCATGACAATGTCGGGATACCGCGCGCCAGAGTATGAACCGCCACGGAGCACCAAGGCGAAATAATGCAGTAGTTCTACAGCACCCCGTGTCCTGGGTATCCTGAGGAAGTCCTGTTCGTACCCAATCTTTATCTCTATAGCTCTCTCTCCCTCATTCTCTATACATATACACATATATGTTTCGTTTTCACAAGACTCCCATCTCTTTTTCTCAGCCTCGGGAATAACCCAAGGGATACTATTCTGAGGGGATGCTTTCGCTTGGAGAGGGTTCGAAGCTCCATAGGGCTGGTACGGTTCACGATAGGGACTCTCGCACCTCCTTTCACCTGGTTCAGCGGATGTCAAATCGTACCATAAAAAAATACGAAGCAATCAATCAATCACGTAAATCATTCATCACAAATTCATATATACAGATATAAAAAGACTATCCTCGGTCATTGACAATAGATATAAAACTTTATATAAGAAGACAATTAGATTAATATTTTTATAAAATTAATCTATAGTAATTACCACAGTACAAATTTTAACAGTGCTTCTGTCCTTGTTCAACGTAAATACTACTAAAACGATCTTCTAAAATTCAAAGACGTTCAACGTGTATCTCAGCATGAGAACCACGGTGTAGCCACCTACAGTCCTAGCAGTAGTAACGGCCCGGTGAAACGAGGGGTGGTCTGGGGATGATAGGGACCTGGACGCTCCATCTACAGGGTGGTATCGCTAATTTGCACGGGATCAAAATATTACGTAGCCCCTTCTACCATCCAGTGTTTTACGACGTCTCGGCGAGATTACTTTCCTCAAGTAATATCACGTGAGCACGTATAGCCACGATGTGAACGCACCTTGACCGCCGACCATCGTCGTCCGGTATGCATAAAAATTGCCTGAGATACCTAAAAGGTCAATAGGATAAAATTCTACCACACGAATTTGTGTTACAAAAAAGAAAAAAGCAATCTTATCAAATTTCTTACATCGTAGTTCCCCAATTGTGGAAGGTCGTTGTAATTACTTGGAGATACAAGTATATTCCTAAAGTTCGTATAAGCTTTCCAGCACTTGCCGAAGAAACTCGTTAAACTTCTCTAACTCAGTCAACGGCGGATGCCATTGTTTATTTGCTGCTGCTGATGTTGCTGTTGCTGCTGCAGCGCAAGCCTGTCTCTACAAGGAAGACAAGAGTGATTTCGGTATCTGGTGGAAGGATATCCAAAGTCTTAGAACAAGTAGACAGGTACTGTATATATGTCTATACTATGTGTAATATATAGCTATACCGTACGAAAGCGCGCGAAACTTCAATCGAATTAAGTGATCGGCCGTGAAATTCTCTTGGATGGGGATGACAATTTTCGTCTGCTAGAATATGGCAAGGGTTACGCAGGACATAGGGAATAATGCTTGAGGATAGATAGCTGTACGGTCTGACGTTTGTTCGTAACTCCTTCAGTAGAGAAAGCTAAATAGCTAGATAGTTCAATAGACGTATCCCACCTATGTACATATATATATATATATATATATATATATAGTCGTTGGTACATAGATAACCCTTAACTATGTATCAACAAGATCGTCCTTACCGTTGAAACCAGCATTAAACAAACCTAGGAAATTTCTGTTACGCTGAGAGAATATTTAGCCCTGGACGAAGAGTACTGTTGATCCAGAGTATGAAGTTGTAGATATTACAGTAATTTACAATGTCTACAGTAATTTATGATGATTCACAGAATTTCGAAGATTTTTATTTCTTAGGTTATATTTTTCGTTGGATTGCGTAGGTTTGTTTAACTCTCTCTCTATTCTTTGTAACTGATTGGCGAAGATAAGAACAGTGCGATTCTAGATATTTGCTAGAGTCCCACAGAGAAAGGAATGAAAACAGTATAAAAAATGGAAAATGCCTTTACCATTGTCTCTCAATGGTAAGTCATTTTCTCTAGCATCATCTAGCATTATATTTTTTTTCCTAATTCTCGCATATGATTTTTTTTTTATCAGAATTTCATTCCTTTTGTCCTACCGCTCGATCGTCTCGCAGGTTGGCCGATTAATTCGCTTTATACGACGACAGATGGCGCCACCGCGCTATTCCCACCTTTTTCACGCTCCTACGCGATTCAACCGCTACTCGAGTTACCGAACGATTAATTTTCCACATTTCGATGATGCGTTTCGTTTGACGCGCTGCAACCTACCGAGTGCTCTCTCTCTTTCTCTCTCTTTCTCCCTTCCTGAACTCGGGAATATCCTCCTATCAGTCCTATATACAAGCATACGTCTACACGACGACCGGCGAATCGATTATGGCAGCTACATACGTACATAGAACGTACGTCATTTATTGCAAATGGCGTTACGTAACCCCCGTTCCAATTCGAGTCCATTAACAAGAGATTTCCAGCAGTTCCCAGCAAAATGTGATCATCTTTCCAGAAACTAGAATCAACGAAGAGAAAGACAGACTTTTAAAATCCATTGAGAACATTAACGAGCGTCGTGATATGGCTCGCGGGCATTGATTGTCACTGCCCTTAATTTTTCTTCGCTAACGATCTCAGTTCTCGATTTACCAATAATCGATACCGATTAATTATCCGTTTGAAAATTTCACGAACGAAATCCTGCGAATTTTTCCCATGTTTTTTTTTCTCCGCCATTTTTTCTTATCGGTCGAAACCTAACCTAACCTTATTCCCTGAAATTGTCCGAATACCTACGATAGGCTTCATGGACTCCTATAAGAATTTCATTGTGCTGACATTAGATAAATTTTTGTTCATTATATTCTCCTCCACTCCCCCTCCAACCCCAGTCATTCCATCTGACAATACATGTATGTGCCTGTCGGTGCCACCTGTTCTTCAGTTGTATACACCTATACACTGTTAACAAGGGCTGATAGCAAAGAGCTTTGGCTCGTTATCACAGCTTGGATCCCTTCGGCTTAGCCAAGCGTGTGAGGTACAGAAATTTGCTTGAAGGTTTACATGGCTAAATGGTAACGGGAAATTCAGTGGCAGACATTACCCTCTTGTTAATTGAATAGGCACGCCGGGTTAGAAGGGGTGAAGAGCAAAAAGTCAGTAGAATCCTAATAGCGACGATAGAAAGTCGAAAGTATACTTTTGCTTCTTTTTTTTTTCCTTTTCTTTGCTTCAGATAAATTAAAGGAAATCCACAACGCTACTTCCATTGGTCTCTGTTTAATTTCCAACACTTTGAAACTCCAAGACGGACGTTTCTGGATAAAAGATAATTCTTACTTGGCATAAATACAAATGGATAAGTGGGACTGACTTGATCATGCAATATTATATTTTTTTTTATAGAGCGTGCCTTAAATTTTAAAAGATCATAATAACCAAAAGCATTAAACATATATATTTATATTTGTCTCTTTAGAGGTCGAACGAAAGTCATCCTCATGGCTTACCCAGTGTCTGTTTAATAGCTCCACAAATGCCATTCACTGTCGTTAATCAATTTATTAAGGTCAGGTTTGTAATCTCGTGAGGTGAGATCGTTTCACGTCTGACTAGCTATGTATAACACAGGGAGGAATATACGCAGCAATTGAGAGCTAGGAGCCTCCACCTTCAAGGAACCAGGAGTTTGCCAGTTGCGGTTCATCAAAGGATGAAGCCAATATAAGCGCAATAACCCAGCACAGTATAAAGGTATAAGCTAAGGTTGAATTACTCAAAGAAATTCATTAGGCAAACTATCTTGCTAAAGAATTCACAACAACAAAAAAATACCCAAACCATCTTACAAGTTTTAAAAGATACGTTCTTAGCTAAGAGTTAATTTTTCAAAATTAATTAACCCAGGCTACCAGTGCACTACCTATATCTATACACAAATGATAAGCAGTATGTACTCAACGTACTAAATAACCCCAATAATAATAATAGACAACATTTAATCGAAATCCAAGCTTTTGGTACTTTGCTTTTCTGTCACAAGTGTCGCAAGAGACTTTTGAGTGCCGACCAAAAGACGTTAGGACGTATTTCTGCTCTGAATAGAGAACGGAGTCTTTGTTTATCATGAAATGTAAGAGGGAAACGAAGTATTTCACAGCTTGAATAACACCACGCTTGCGATTCTAACTTTCAGACTGTAAAACACCCTCGATCCAAGCTGCGCAATTTGTATCTATTCTTCGTGGCCTCTGCCTTGCTATTCTTCAGCTTCTGTATTTTATAAGGGTTCGCGGTTGCTATCTACGTATACAGTCGCCATTGTGCTTTACCACTGGTCCGTGTACGTGCAAGCCCTTTTTGCATCTTGCGCTTTGACACTTTCGTTTATAATCGCTGTTTATATATACTATATATATAACCTGCAAAAAACATTATACGGATACTATATATATACGTTGTACCTAAAATCTCAACAAAGAATTAAAGCTCAACACAACGTTCTTTTTTGTTATATTTAAAAAATTTGTCTACAGAAAAATATTGATAAACATGAAATTGTATAATATATTCGTTTAATATATAAAAATTAAGAACTATATTATCTAATTGCTTACCAAATAGGCGTATTCTGCTGTGTGTGTAATTATGCTCCAGTAGCGTCGATATTCACCAATGCAACACTCCTGATTGTCGGGTAGGTAGTTTACTGGGTTAGGCAATGCCATTCATGGTATCCCAGCAAACAGTACTGCCGCGCTGTATTGGCAGTAAACAGTGAGTATCGATTGTGAATTATTGAACGAACATATAATACTTGAAACAAATTTTTTTTCACTGTCCATACGATGGATCCGAAGTATCTTCTTGTGATCTGAGGGGTTCAAAGCATTACGTATGAATATATGCAGATACAGCAAAAAAAAATGGCGGTTTATACGAATCTCGAGGGATAAAAAATACACGAGTATTCATATCCGTAGAATATTTTTTTTACTATCGGTCAGAACACGGAACTTCACTTCGAATCAGTTCGCGAATTAACGCAAAAATTTATAGGGTTTGATATTCTACGATTTCTTTTTCACTGTAGTGTCTGATACGAATATTTTTTTCGATATTTAAAGAAAGATATTCAATAAACAAGATATAACGTCACTAGTAAAACGTACGTGCTGTAACGCTGTTAAAAATTCTTACAAATAGTTTTGAGGTTATACCGAAGTGGTATTAATATATATATATATTTTTTTTTCTTTATACTGCTGACAGCTGTCAATATTTACACAGTTACCTGTTCACGTCACTGTTGTTAACTGGACTCATCCAGTTGTATCCAGCAAAGTGTATTTCGTCCAATGAAATATTCCGTTCTTGTAATTCGCCATCGATCGACGCTCTTCTCTATACTTGATAACGTTATCAAGTTCGTTCAATTTGTTGAAATCCACGAGTAATCCAGTATCACCGTACAGAGAATTGCACGCGATTGAACGTTCGCTGACTGTACAAGCTCTTGCCGCGATAGGCCGCCATAGTGGCGAATCGTGTACCGACTACCGCAGTCAACGTACCTTTGCAATGTAAGGTACATGGTAGCTATTGTGATTTCAGGATCCGTAAATAGATACCTGCTATCTCGTGCGACACACCAATGACTCTTTTTACCTTTAAGCTCAGATATACTTGACTTAAAATAACCATAACTCCACGTAATTGAATGGACTCTCAACTAACGTTAAATCGTGCATTTGAATTAACGGTTTCTAATGGCAACAAAAAATTAAAACGCAAAAATAACAAATTACAAGAGGGACTTGTTCGGCCTCGCCATGCACAATATTTTTCTTGATGCTTTTCTTTTCCTCTCTCTCCCTCTCTCTCTCTCTCTCTCTATTCGTCGTTTATGCATTTCCGTCGTGTTGCACCCGTCTCTTTTTCTTATACCAAATATTGTATCCTTTGTTTCGTTTTTGCTATTCCTTTTCTATTACCCCCCCCCCCCTCCTCCTCCTCCTGCCACTCCGCCACCGAATTTTTTTTCATCTTTTCCTCCGTCCTCCTACGTGACTTTATTCCCTCCGGTTCTCCCCTCTTCGCAAACGTTAATTTAAAAACAGGTAGAAATGCAGTGAGATAGTACGCCTGAATTAAAAAATCTTGCAAAGCAGTCAACTCTGCGTCGCGCGTAAAAGCGCGCCTTTCGGTCTAGTTATTTAAATGAACAATATTCAGAGAACCGTATATAAACTGTTAAAAAATATATTTTTCTTTCTGTTTACTTCGCATTAAGAAAATTTCATAGTTGCACGAGGGAATTCTGTCTGTGGAGCTCAATGTGTCATATAGTCTGGGATAGGATTGCTTGACAAACAATGCTTGCGACTGAATTCATCGAGGCCTTTGACACCGGCATTTCTACACTTACATAATACAGGGTGCGTTGCAATTCGAACCAAAGGCAAAGGAGCTTTGTCGTTCAAAGGTTACTAGAACCTTCCGGTGTAGGTCACGTTTAATCCTTAGGGATAAAATAAGAGTTTTTGATACTGTCATACGTGACTAAATATTCCTTTTTTTTCCGTCATTTCAGAAGCTGTTGGTGAAGCAAGTTACCGATGACGTAGTGGACATGAGTTGGTCGTCCAGATGGTCGCCATTGTGGGTTCTGATTTTCATTCTTCTCAAATGCGGTGAGTTTTTGTCTTTTTTTTTAATAATAAAAATTTATACATTATTTTTACGTAGTTATTAGTTTCTTTGTTACTATTTGCCACGCCATATCAGTAATATCTTTTCAAGATTCCAACTGGGACCCGCATGCTAGGAACTTTCTCGTTATACCAGCTTTAACCTTACTTCAGATAATTTGGATTCTATCTATATCAATAACAGGGGATCGTCCTCTTCATGAATCATTCGAAAACTAATCCCAGCATGGTACTGCTGTTGCCTTTTGAATAGAGGCACTGATTTTCTTTCCATGATGTATAGCATTTTGACCTACTTCTCAGTCTCCCTAAAACTTCTTGCGAAACGCCCGCAGAGTCTCGTAGTCGCTGCAATCTCATGTTCTAGACGTATCATTCGGAGTAACGTTAATTCAAACAACAAAGAAAATCCGTTCACAGTATACAGCGGTATCTACTTTCTATCGAAGGGGACAATTTGTCTCGATAACAACCTGTCAGATCCTTACTATATATATATGTATGTGTATATGTATATAAATATATAGAAAAATGGTCGAGCAAGCACAAGAAAAATATCTTTGCAATCTATCCCGACGGACTGTTGGTATTTCTTGGTTCAAGCAAAAAGGAAAGGGTTGTATTATTTGTATGATAAAAAACAGTCACAGTATATATATTATGATATTATATACATACTCCATTATATCGTCGATAGAGAGTCGATTGTTAATCCATTAATTGTTTTTCTTTGTTTTTTTTTTCTCCCGAGAAACATTTCCCCAGGACTGTATAGCTATAGATGCTCTAGGACAAAGCTCAGGTGAAAGGAAGAGAGCGAAAGAGAGATAGAAAAGAAAATAATTCAAATAATGGCGCAAGGGAGCCTGAACGTGAAGATAACTCGAAAACTTTCCTGACGTTTTATAATCTCTTCCACTTGTAATTTCCAAAAGGATAATAGGATAGAGTTACCCTGACTCTCGGCCATCTTTTATACGTTATGACCTATATACACGTCTTGAATAATATCTGCCGACTAAATGCCACACATGCGGGATAAACCTTTTGTGGCGTCACGGAAGCAGTCCGATATTCATCCTGCGGCTGAAATTCTGTCACTTACCTCGGAAGCTAATGTCACGGAAGGTTAGAGAAGTATCAGCTGGTTAGAACGGGCTATGGCGGCCACCGCCATTAATCCGACAAATGGAGGTCCCGGCGTCGTTCTTCTGGCGTCCTGTTGAGAAACTCCTTACGAGACACATCAAACGCGACTAGGTGACCTCCGGACGGTCTTTCAGCTGAAATTGACAATAGACTACGATAAGTGTAAGAGCCATTCGGTATCCGCTATTTGTAAACTCTTAACCTAAAATGTGTCGTAAGTTTTCTTTCACTGCGCTAGTTGTTTTCAGTTATCATAGTGCAGTGCTACTACTCGAATCAGTCAGTCGTACGTACAGGAGAACATGCGTTATTGAAGGAACGAAATATCTTTCTCCCAGGCTGGCGTCACGGCTGAATGTAAGTAAAAATACATAATTGAAAGCAATAAAAGGGGCCTGGCGCGTATGTACTTTTTATACCTGCACTAGAGACCTATTGCGTGCCTTTCCATATAAATGATTAAAAAATTATTTCATACCATTAGGTATCGTGCGTACTTCCTGCTAATATTGATCTTGCGTTCTATGCTTTTGTACATTTCGTAATTAACAACAGTTTTTCTTACTTTTATATTCTTTTTACGTAAACACTTCTTCTTCTCTGAATAAGTGTCTATGGAAGACTGTTCGTGCTCACGATCTTTCGTCTTTCTCATTGCGAGTGGCACTAGTCTCTGTAACAAGGAAAACAAATGCGAGACATAATTAATGGCTGAGTCTCCCCGAGAATGTTCATAAAAATCTTACAACACCAAGGGTGCAAAAAGTTGCGCTGTAAAAATGCCATTTTCACAGCTACCTAACCTCACTCACATCTTGTCTGTTGTGCTTTACCTTTTTTTTTTTGTTCACCCAAGACTTAGCCACCTCACGGAAAATACTATCGGCAACAAAGTTTGTACATTTGACTACGGACGGACTGTGATAAGCATAAATGAATCGTGCTGGGTTAGATAAAATATGAATAAATCATTTTACGTGATATGACGCAACATTTTAATTCCTTCACGATATACTTCGTTACTTCGAATGAATCTACGTGCTAGAGTCAAAGTCAATTAATTTCTTACTCATTGACAGACTAAACGCGTTGCGGTTGCGCAATCTCTTTATACGCTACAAAGAGCTTCAACTGACAAGGCGGGTTCAGCACTTTGATCAGAGCTCTATAAGCTTCTTTCAGTTCTAACTTGATAATTTTTATAAAAGGGTCACACTGCTAGGAGGCGTCTTGGAGGGGATCACTCACCCTTGTTTCTGAACTGTTTGAACAGAAGGAAGAGGTCAAGACAAAAAAATGAAGAACTTTTGAGACTCTGCTTAAAAGCTAAAAGTCTTGGCGGATGCACTGAGCGTTCGACGAAAATTTTATTCACTGAGCTTATCTCGTACCGCATAAACAAAAGACTCGATAAAAGATCCCTGGATATCTGGTTTATTCGATTTCAAGTTTTACTCTTGATAAAAATTATAAGTAATTTACATATAGTATCGTGACTGAAATTATATACTTATTATATATAAGGTTCACGAGACATTCATGCTTCACGTAGATTTAAAGAAACACCGCCTTTTCGATTTTTCAATATTTTTACACTAAACATATCCTTTCACATTTTTTCCCCTGAAAATCTATGTTACCTTATGAACCATTAAACCCATCTGATTTACCTGTTAACGTTTCCTCCATAGCAATATATATATTTTTGAAAAGAAGCCTTTTCCCACTCGGCTTTAACTGCCTTTCAATCCCCTTTCCACTATCTCTTTTCATATTCGATTTTAATTTAATTGCCACCACGCCTGTCAATATCTTTCACGAGCCATACGTATCAGCAACATCGCCCATTTCTCGCTCGAGGAAATCAATTTATATTTTATATGAATAACAGTCATTCTATACGTACTGATATATTGGCTACACTAAATCTTAACTAACCAGTATACCAAAAAGGAAATGAATTCATAGACCGGGAACTTTCGCATCTACGTCGATACATCGTAAGGGCACTGTAGGAAATGCAGAGTATATACCGACCTATGGAAAACTTAAAAAAAAAAAGAACAACGTCAAGTATTACTCTCGAGCTGGAAGTAGTAGTAGCTGGGAGTAGCCCATTGTATTAGGTCGTATAATAAAAAGACAATTTTTAAGGGTACTCGCTTAAGCGTTCCACCTACTTCGATATTATAGTAACTAAAATTCATGTAGGACAGATAAACTGATTTTGTCACACGGGTTTACGTGACCTTTAAAGTGAATCATGGGAAATACGTACGCATTTGCTCTGTATAAGTCTAATCAATTTCAGAGCTTTAATATGATTTGGGTATATTTACATAAACAATATTGATTGCTTGTTTAATTCAATACTGGTCATATCGATATAACTGTATTACCAATCATATCGAGGAATTACGTAAATTTTACGTTGCAACGTCTTTTTAATTCATTTTTTTAACCTCTTCCAATACGTGCCGCAGAATTTTTATCTCACGATAGATCATTTACATTTAGTATACGTCACGATCCAATATGTAAACAATTTACATATCAATTATAACAGAATATCATATCCATTGATTGTAGGGATTGGAATATCTATTTTGAGTGATTTACTTCGGATGCAGGGTGATACAATTTTTTTTTAAGGGTTGATCCGACGGGAGGGATGTACATACATCGTTCTTTTTTCTCGTAAAAGTAGAATTGCAAAGAGGAAGTGGAGGGGCGAATGGAAGGAGAGAAAAAAAGGGAAATAAGAAAGGCCGAAGGGTAACTTTCGCTTGAGAACCTTCGAACAAGCTGACCACAGGGGTTGCTGTGAAATACGGCTAAAGGGGCGTGAATGCCCTTAGGTGATCGTACGTAGTCACTGGGCTTCTTCGCTAGTAAAGTGGTCGAGTTATCGTAAAAGCGTAGAGAGCTTGACGTGACAACCTCCCCTCTACCTTATACCACTAACCACCCCTCTTCTGCCCCTAGTTCGCGTTTTACCGCGCTTCGCTCTGCGAGACAAAAAAACGTGGCGCACTTCAATCCACCCCAGACTCTTAGACTCCCTACAGCGCCATATTCTTTCTGTACTCCTGGAAGACCTTCGAAAAGTTCTTTGGGATGGCATTAGAAGAGGTAGAGAAGAGAATAAAAAATTACTATACATGTATATGTATATTTTTTTTTGATTAATTGAACACGGACAATAATAATATTGCTATCTGATAACATTTAACCCCTTCGCTACTACGGGCGACTATAGTCGCTCTGCATAAAATGCCACTGACGTACTACGGGCGTCTATAGTCGCTCTTCATAAAAAGCAATTGACATACGACAGGCGATTTCAGCGGGAGTAGATACCGCGGCGGAGAACCCGCCCGTAGCGAAAGGGTTAAATAAATTATTTGTCCGCGTCGATCGGTGGTGCTTTGATCTTTTATCTGTGTTATTTAGTTTTGTATGTTGGCACTACTGCCTCGATGGGTATATTTTTTTTTCATTATCGACAATCAAGCGCTGTTTGACGCCATGCACAATTCTGTTCCTCGTGGATTTTATATTAAAACGAATATTTTTCATCGAGAGAGACGAATAATTTGAAACGGAAAATAATGTGGAAATAGGTCAAATAAAAACGTGGGCGGAAGATTCGAGAATTTACAAGTAATCATTGCAGTTTTTCTAAAGTCACTGGTGATAACAGGTAAACGTGCTTTTCCGTATTCCTTCGTGTTACGAGTGAGACGCAATACTTCTTAAACCAGGGAAAAGCCATTAGGCTAATGAAAGGTGTAGAATCGGCCAACATAACCTCAAAGAGAAACAACCCTTAGAATCGTAACATTCTATACGACTTTTGTTACCTTAGAATCAAAGATCTTGATCCTTCATTAAAAATAACGGTTGATAATAATACGAGTAATTTACTCTTGAATACGTATCCGGTGGAAGATACTTTTTTATTTCAAATTAATTGACTGGATAAAAATTAGCTGATCTGATAAATGACTTTCTATACTTGTCCATATAGCACTTTTTTTAATGGCTATATCCTGTTGTCAGAGGGACGAAGCTTAGTGATATCAGTGAGTCAATGGATTTAAAAGTTGGCAGGAAACTTTTTAATTACTCTTTTATCTCTCTCGATATATATAATATATATAGTATATATAATATATATAGATATGTATGTATAGATAGATACACGGACACTTTCTCTATTCTTAATGAGTAATTACCGCAATGAACAGATCCAAGTTCTTTGAATCTATTCACATTACACAGTGCGATTGTCAAACTTGGCGCCAAAGTCGAATTTTATTTTTCGTAATAACGACTCGCGCACTTTCGAACCGTGTGAATTTCTGTTAATAAAACAAGAAAAAAAAAGAAAGCATTGCAGAGACGAAACAGGAATCGTCAAGAATGGCGACTGCTGGACAATCTAGTTGAAAATATTTCCGACAATCTCGTAAGCCAATATAAAACTTCGTCGGTACGACTTCCGGTTCGTTTTGCATTCTCATAACTTTGAATAATTTTACCGCAGAGATTGCCCGGGGACATATACAATACCGACCGAGTCTCATTATATTCTTCCAGTTAACACCGGTACGGATATATGCAACAAGATGGCGTCCTCGTAGCCGACTACATAGCTTCGTAACAAGGTGCCTACACAGATTGCTATATCGAACGGTATTATTAGCGACGAACAATATACAAAATGGTCGTAATTAACGGTAACCACAAGGGCTGGTAATGTAGTAACTAGACAGTTGTTGCCGTACTACGTTACCTAACCTCTGAACCCTTTCTAAGTTAACACCTAACCCCAGAAGCTCTCACCGCAAACAACCGAGTGCAAACGGCAAACGTAAAGTTTCTTCTCAACTTCACTTAATAGGATTCTCCGGCTCATGGCGGATTACGAGAGGACTAATACTTTACTGTAAGAGCCACTGCTTTTGGTATATGATTAAAAAAGTAGCGCTGATGACGACCGACGGAGAGGAGCGATGATTGAGGCTGTATGAGGGGGAAGGCAGCATCCGGATTGATGCAAATAAAAAATTGTATTTTTCATTGTTTGCTTTAATTTTTTAAATTTTGTTTTTGAATCTGTGGTGGATCTCAATAAATATCATTTGTTTAGCATATTTTCGTGAATCGTTGGTGAAGATTATTCTTTTTTTATTGCCAATGCGTTAACGAGATTGGCTGTTATCGATGCGCCTCGATTTCAAACCAGCCAATTTATTTACAAGAATTTTCTGGGATAGTCGAGAGAAAAGTTGCTGCTGGCTCCAATTCGACTGGGTAACCGTTTGACAGTTCGCATTAGAACCTGATGGTTATCGGGATGCTCAGGTCGTTTCTCTTTGAGCGAGATTGAAAAACTTATCTTCCGTGCGATGCGGAATTTTGAATACGGGTTGTTAGATACTACTTGTATCTATTAGAAGTCTAACCGTATATATCGGCTTTACCGTGTTTTCTGTAAAATCGAAGAGGACGCTGTATAATGGACGGCGATGAAAAACGGTCGATTATACCTCAGTGTAATCAGAGTAGCACTAATTTCTAAACGCATTTCGTCCTGTCTCCGATTACGCGCATTAGGTCCTAAGGCTTCGTAGCAACTTCATTAGACTCCGCATGGCTTCGTAGTTTCTCCTGCCTTATGCGACTCGTACAAATCACTGTATTCTCCTGCTTCCAATTTTCCTTTGTATTTAAGCATATTACGTGTTAGATAGGTAGGTTCTATAGCAGGTTGATATACGTATCCTGCAGGTATATACTGTACTGTAGCATATGGGTGGTGCAACTGCGTCCTGGCATACAATTGATTGCAGTGGTCTTGGACGGAATTGCTGGGTACTCTGAAAAATTGTTAAGGAAGAGTGATAAGAGGGATTAAGAAAAACAAATAGGGCTGAAATTAATGGACGGCCGTGGGATGTGGAATTGAAATGACTGGAGGAAGAATTAGATGGGAAAAATGTTGAAGAGTTGGAGAAGTACCTGCGGTTGACGTGATCTACGTCATTATTGATCCGGACGGTTATAAACGTACCGAACACGTATGGGGACTCTTCGTTAATCATGTATGAGACCTGGAGAGTCCGTCCTGGGAATTGAAAATCAAAAAGCAGTCAATCGTTTGGATAGGAAATTCTTTTTAGTTTCTCTCTTCGTCTGGTGCTGGAAGAATTTTCGAATAATTGAACGAAGCATAATGACAGTTGGGACGGTACTGATGGACGGTTGGCGAAGAAATGAGATTAATTGAGAAAAGGGAAAAAAATTACGTTTCAGTGATTTTGAATCTGGTATATTTTTCCCGCCTTTTACATATATCCGGGAATATCGTTCGCTACGGGCTGATTCGCACGTGACGTTTTCACTCGAGTGTTCGGTTTTTATTTTTTTTTTCTATTCCCTTTATTTTCTTGATTTAAATTTTTTTAATCAAACCCTATATCGTGATTTGATCAGTTTATTAATCTCAGCCACGGCCATAGAAAAATTTTCGAGATGAATCGTCACTTGAGCGACTATTCTTTTATCCCTTTTGAATATTCGACATTTCAATTTCAATCGGCCATAGTATATAGGAACATCGAGAGAGTATATATATTATATAAAGAAATGTGACGTAAATTGATAACTCATTCCCTGTTCAGTGGTTTGAAAAGAGAAACGGTAATTCATTTAATTATCTGACAGAGACTATAGGGAGACGCTTCAAAGAGATTAAAAAGTTAAAAGCATGAAAATTAGTACCTGGATGATAAAGCAAGATTGACCATCATTTTCTCCCCCATTGCCACCTACTACGTAATCCGTGAGAAAAATTTGAAAAAGTCATTTTACTTGGCAATTTTTCAATTTTATCATCATCAAAAAAATCGTCTCTTCAGCCGCGTAGCCGAGAGCAAATTTTATTGTCAGAAGGGCTGATATCGAAAGTGAGGTTATTCGATATAGATAAATGGATATTTCGCATATTGGGATGGACGTTCAATAAAGCGATTTTACATCCTTCAATTTTCTGCTTTCGTGCATGCATATATGTATACGTGTATATAAGTGCATGGATGCATATACAGATGCATCTATATTGGCTGTCCAGCCAATAGGAGAAGCAAGTGCCTGGTCCCTTCTAGGAGCTGCACTTCTTATTTTTTGGTACTATTAGGTAAAGAAGGTTGACAAACAAGAATCTCACTATACAGACGTAAGGATACTTAATCGATAAGGATCAGAATCAATTTCTCGTTCACTATGTTCGTTCATGCATTCGATGCAATTTCTACGCTCTGCTGTATTAAGGCGAGAGAAATTCTAATGCGACAATCAAGACGCAGGTAGGATCGTTAAAAAGATCGATTAATAAAGCGTTCAACAATTAAGACAATATCCGTTGGATTCAGGTAATTGGTTAGGTCATCAATTGTCCTAATTACAATTGTGAATTACGAGCCAATTTAGTCCTAATAGCAGATACCTTCATGGGATTAGGATAATTTATTGTTATGTACCACAGGGTAAGGATAAATTGTCACTTCTGTGAAATCCTGTATGATTGGAATATATTGAGCATACTTGTCCATTTGGATTAATGCATATTTATCTGGGAAATCAAAATAGTCACGTTCAATTATACAACGTGTAATATTGTGTGACGTTAAAATTTTTGTGAAATTTTTAAAACCTTGTGAATTCAATATCGGAAGTTGTTAGCCATATGTCTTATTGGATTTTATAGCCGAAGTTATCATTTCTGTCTAATAGCAGCTGTGTCTGACACAATTGTACAATGGTGTTGTCAGAGATTCGATATCGATTGGTTTGTGTGTGCGAAGAGGAACATAGAGAAAAAATAAAAGCGAAGAAAGAATAGTAGTAGAAGGAGGTAAGAGAGAGAAAGAAAAAAAAGGGTGTCAAGAATCCCTTAAGACAAAAGTAAAAAGTTAATTGGACGACAGTGCTTTGGTCGCGATAAAATTCAATATAAAGAGAGAGGAAGAACAGAACAAGGAGACTTCGTGTCGCGCTATAGAAATTGGCAAGAGAACTGGTGCTACTGGAAAGACGTATAAAGTACCGAACGAGAGGGACGACTGTAGTAGAAGAATGGAAGAAAAAGAATGAAAGGGACAATGCGAAGGACAGTCAAGAGAAAAGGAAGAAAAGAAATGGATGGTCAGGTCTTGTCACTTGGGAAATGCGATGTGCCGTTTTATGCGTTTATCTACAGTGCGTGTTTTCCTGCCTTACCGACCGGACTACTCTAGTTGAGAACGCGCCTTGGTTATATCTATTCGGCGACGTAATGACACCTCGGGGAGTAAAGACGGCACTACGCTTTCTTATTTCCTTGCTATTTTGCACCGTTTCCCATTTCGATACTGGATTGGAAGTAAGGGTATCGCCATTTTCTTGATACTCACAAGAATATACAACAGGTCCGGCTTCTCTGGCTATTGCGTCTGTCAACGAGCTGTACGATTACCATACTAGACTACATGTCCTCGACACTTTATACGTAGACTACTTTTGTCTACGACTACGTCGTTCACTTTTGTTTTCACTTCCTAATCCTCCACTTCCTTCTTTACCTTACTTTATCCGATTGCACAATCTTTACGTGGCTGGATACTGGATTCAATTCCTGCACTTTCACAGTATAGGTTAAGTCTTGACCACTGAAACCCTATCGTGTATTTTTCGTTACGGGTGAAGATTCGAAAAGCAAATATCTTTTAGCCAATGAGCACTGCTTTCGAAGATTTTAAACTTCTTCCTTTTCTATTTCTCCTTTACTAAGTTCCACAAAAACTTTTTATTTCGTCGAATCAACAGAAAAATTCATGCTACTTGATTTTCATCGTATCCAGACTTTTATTATTATCCAGAATGCATAAAGGGATACTGGTGTCTTTCTCCGCTACTATTTATCTTCCTGCCTTTCTTATTTGTACCAGAAACAAAACTCGTATTATTATTTGTTATACGTCAAGCTCTGTAAATAAGTAACGTTCTATGGTACGTTGGGACACCAAACAACCATCCGACAATTTAATCTACAACACCTGCACATGTCTCTTCCTGCCTGGCCTGAATCTTCCTCTATAACTCGAGCCGCCATTGTCTTACGAATGCGGACTTCATTTCGCGTATGAATGAACCCTTGCGCGAATTACAAACAATGCTGTTGCACGTACGTTTCTCGCAAATTTCTCTCTCCCGTCTCGTACTGCTATTGGATATGCGCGCGAAATTCAAACATATACCTTGTCTGCTAATGGTAAGAAATAATGTATCTACAAAGATTTTATGCAGCGAATAGATTATACAGAGAATTAACTCAGCCACGTTTACATAGTCATTAGCTACTATTCTAGGAAATTATAAAGTCAATTATAACGTGTAAAGCTAGTTTTAATTTTATTTATTACATCTTTTGCTTTCTTCCGTAACATATCCTGACGAAGTGTATTTCTTTTTCATGTGATGCATACGTACCTGCGTATAAATAATATTTTCAAGATGGATACAATGAATAATTCCATTGTCTGTGAAATCGTATTGCAGTTTTCCTTTGTTCTTCCGATGTTTCTTCCGCATTGACTTTTAGCCATCGGTATCTGTTTCTTTTTCACGCTTTCAACTTTTCAACGTTTCACCTCGGGAACCAGAGGCCAATATCATTTCTTCGGATTGCTTTCACGATACTTCTGGCTTCCTATGTATCCTATATATACATATATAGGATATCTTGTCTGTATATATAACGGAATAGGGTATGTAGTTTCTATAGTAATTGGATGGTAAACGGAGAGTCTCGATAGCCTAACACGTCCAACACGATAGGAATACAAAATCGATTCATCCATTATTCTATAATTTTCACATCAATCATATAGCTCATAGTTCAAATATATATATATATATATATATATATATATATAGCTCATAGTTCATATATATATAGCTCATAGTATAT
>JARPRG010000406.1:541755-594537 GCA_031001745.1 Hartigia nigra
TATATATATGTTATACATGTATTAGTCTATGTGTGATATGTATCAGTTTATAAAATACTGATGAAACATCTGCAGATTCTTGTTTCATCATGTGTTTTTTACATAAAATTAAAATTTCATGGAATTTTGTCATTTGAGTAATTAAGCTGTAACCATACAGAATTTATGCTTTGATTAAAAATTATTTAAAATACATAGTTGTATATGTGTAATTGTTAATAGCTGATAATTAATGAATGTATCAATGATAAATTGTGTCAACCTATATGTTTCTATATTGCTTTTCAGGTATATCGGAGGCCATGCTGGCACTGGAGCACTCCGTCTCTCCAAGATTAATCGTAGCCGCCTCCCATACTGCATTATCTGGAAATTTGTCGGTTCTAATTCTGGAATTACCGATATTCGAGAAATCCGTGACTTCGGTGTCGACCACCACCGAGGATGCGGATATCATTATGGAGCAGGATGAGGAGGACGAGATAGGAGGTCAAAGTCGTAACGAAGCATCCGGCGTACCGTTGGTCCTTAGGTAAAAAATATAAAAATGTTGTAAAAGGAATTTAAACTACCTTTTTGTTTTAATCACGATTCCTTTTTCCTTCATTCGTTTCCTTTTTTTTTTTCAACGCGGTGACGTTGACGATATCGGCTTTTATAGCTCTCGAGTGTCTCGTCAATCACTTCGCGTCGAATGGATCGACCTGTCCACGGATGATTAGCTCGCTCGAGCTGCTAACAGCCCATTAATCCATTTCCTTTGTTTCCTCCTTTTTGCCCTCTTTCTTCTTCGAGCCGAACCGACCCTCGCTGGCTTCCCTGTAATATCGTGAAAACCCACCATGAGAATGGACGTCAGCAATGTTGCAATGCTCGAAGGATCCTCTTGGTAAAGAGTAAAAAAAATGGAGTCTCTATTGTCTCTACTATTAATATTGCGCTTTGTGTTATGTCAGGGTTCTACGACTGGATGGCTTCACCTCGGAACTGGTGGGCGAAGTTCCCGTGGAAAATGTAGCAGCTTCCGGTGGAAATGTTTCCCTCACGATACCCTGCGGCTTCTTTTCACGGGGCGGTACTTACTCTCTTCAGCTGCAGCAAAAGTCTTCGGCGTCACAAGCGAAATTTGTCGACGTCACCGATCTCCACGAGCTTCAGGTATACCTAGCGATTATTTAGTAATCGATGAACGGACTTACTAGTAAATGGTGGTTTATAAAGCAATTTAAAAATGTAATAATTCATACTTTTCTTTCTTACTCTAGATGAGAACCAGTCTGGATGTTAGATGGCCGACTCCTTCTTTGTCCCTGGAACCACAACATTTGAAAACTTATCCTGGACAGCCAGTTCTGGCGACTTTGGAATACGCCGGTATATCCTGCACACCGTCTGCAGGAGTTCCAGTAACCACGTACTCATTACAACTTATTTATTGTGGCGCCAGTGTGCTATCCTGTGATCCACGTAATAAGAGTCATGTACAGGTAATTCAAGAGGCATATGAAAGCAAGAAAATTTGAATGCTTTCTCAGGTCGTCAAACTCTGAATAGATCCTTGGATCCTTCTTGTATTATTATTTTCTATCCGTGGTATCCATTCTATTTCTACCAAATTATTCATGCTTCAATCTCCTTCCTCATTCTCATGGATTAGTATTTTCCACCTATTCGTCCTAACTCCACTGCAAGGTAGAAATCAAGTCGTGCGGCTTGCAGGCGCTGTACACCGAGGAGGTCAAAGGGTTTCCTCTTCAAAGGGTCGTTACTCTACGGTGCGAATTTTTCGGATTGGCTGGCCACTACGCCCTCAGACTGAAGCCAACAGACGCTAATCCGAGTGCTCCAACTACTAGCGCCTACATTAAGGTGAGTATGTACTCCTTCGACAAAACCAGAAGGTTAGGTTAGGTAGTGTCTAGGAAAATTCATCAGAGTAACCACTGACCTCAGGAACACGTAGCAGTCGGATGTAATAAGAATAAAAGAGATTTGTTATCGAGAAGTCTCATTTCATTAACCATACAACGCCATTTTCTTTCTTACAGGTCGAGTGGTCAGATCAGTTTGTTTTTAACGTTCATGCCAGGTCGGTTTATCCTTGCGACGGAAGTACTGGCGGCGTGTCGGTCCTCTTCGAGTATCCTTCATGTCGCCTTCAGGGCGATCGTGTGAGGGTCTATGGTCGACTCAGAGCCGACGTGGCTTCTCTAGCTCCTCCATCGAGTCTCCATTACGTGGCTGAACTGAAAGCACCACCAGGAAAGCACACACTCACCTTCGACTGCGACGTATTTACCGAAAGGTTCGTCGAGTATTGCTTCGTCTACGTCAGCGAAGCCATCAACGGTGCCATGACGGAAGTCAGAGTCGACTGTATACCTACATTTCCTCTGCAAGGTTAGCAATAGTCACATTTCAGTGAGTTTGTCTCTTTCCGAATTTCAGACAATCTCATTGGACTTTATGGGAATAATGGATGCGACAATGATATTACCAACTTGCAGGCCTTCTTTATTCTCTGTTATTAATTACCAGGAAATTCGAAGATTTATTAAGATACAAAAAATAGATTTATTATTAACAAAAAATTGTAGTCGAATATCGGCTGAGTTCGATAAGCTCTCAAATTTATTGAGAGACGCAGAAATTTTGTTTGTTCTGTTATCAGCTTCAGTCTCGTTATCTCTGGTAGTTCATATACTGTTCCATCTATTCAGGTCCAAACTGTTCAATGGCACAGCAGGGATTTTGTTGATAGTAATACACCGTCCGAGTATTACACGACAGATAGAGGGTAGCTACGTTGTCTCTAGCAACCCACACATGGAGGGTGGAAAATTTACGTTGATACAAGTTCGCGGCTACCCTAACGAACTTCTATTGATTAAATGCTACACCGTGAATTACTTTACGCTGCTAACGATTAACGTTCCTGGTATTATTCTTCCTCGAAAATCCCTTGTCTCAGCTGACAACAGATTTATCCACGATTTATAATATTGGCAGATTTACTTGTTTCAATATACATATTTCTTTTTTCCATAGGGACTCACCCTCTATGTATGATCATCCTAACCTAATCGGAAATCTTTGATTCCAAGTCTAGACGTACCTGGTATTGTTTTCAAAGGATACGAAGGACTGGGCCACATACAATTTTTTAGTCTCATACCCTTGGGGCATCGCTGATATGTCACGCGTCACAAGCAAAATCGATGGGCTCCCCCTAGTCCCTACGATACCCAACCTCCTGATATAAATAGTCAAGTCTGACGGACGTGGACGCAGACTCACGCAATCCACTTCGACGCGGATTGATGACTCCGTCATAAATCGTCATGAGAAATCTTGCGTTTACGAATTTTCCTCGTTATCATCTACGAACGGATGGTGGCATTGTGGATATCGCTTAATGATGTATGACGGTACTTACTACTCTGCTAGATGAAAGCGAGGGGAAAGGAAATTATGATTTACTTGACGACAGACTCCTGGTATCTTTGTGAATTTCTGAATACTCTATACCACTCGAATGGATGAACTTGAGGAAATGCGATTTATTGTGTATAGAGCTTAATGCTCGTTTGACATAACTTACTTACCCGCTAAACGAATATTTTTGTTGTATTTTGAGTGAATTCCTTTAAAATACGTAATAAGCTTTTCTCTGTAAAGAAAATTTGAAGTTTTTCATGAATTTTCATCGACCCTCTAATTTCATTAGTCTCTACGGACTTTCAAAAATTGTCCTGGGAGTTTCTTGCTGTGCTTTTATCTCATGAAAGTTTATTTGTTTAGACACAATCTCCATCGGTATTACAAATTCTAACAGCTTCAGAGTCTCGAGGTAAAGTTTGTAAATCCCTCGTTTGCTATGGGACCATTATTTTCTTTTTTCTTTTTAGCTAAGGCGCAGAACGTTTAATCTTCCTCGATGCTCGTCACATTATACGATATTGACAGAGGATTTCACGTGCCAGGGTTTACGCACGTATATTAATACATCCGACATATAATTAATGTCTACTCACGTGTCTCATGAATCTTATCGAGCTATAGTCGCTTCAACTTTTGGCAGGTTGCTTGATGGATTTCTTACTAACTCCTACAAATGCAAATGTCTGCTGTGTTACTTTGACGAGATCAGTCTGACAGATCCGATGGGTAATATCTATAGCGAATGATCTTGAAGAAAACTTGTTTTAGTCAAAAACGTTGGGATGCACTCAGGATAATATGTCCTTTAATGACGTACTTTGAATAATAAATGATTGGATATCATAATGGCTTTTGACGTTGAGAACCTCTGAGCTACTTTGGCGAGCAATTTAGGTAAATAATCTTGGGTGCCCGTGATGAGAGCACTTCGTCGTTGTACTGCGACCCAGATTTAACAGGACAAAAGGAAGTAAAAGTTCTATGTCTCTCTCTCTCTCTTTTCCTTTCTTTTTTTTCCTTCTCAACGACTCCTTCGGGGATAGGCTGGTGTGGAGCCATTGTCACCTGGTTTTGTTCGTTCATTATTTGTGACTATTCAAATGAGAAAAAGTCAAAGGAGACGAAAGTTGGAGTGACGCGAACGGAATTCTTTTTTTTTTAATTCTTTTTTACTCTTTCAAGAGATAAAATAGAGTTCTTTCAGAATGTAAAAGTCATTTACATTGTATACATTATTAGATTAGCGAAACGTATCGAGAATTGTTCAACGTATTTCGTTAAACGATCATATCTTTTGCTTCGACCATAACGCAGAAGTCCTTTTTTAAAAATTTGCTAAATTTTTTTGCGTAGACGGTCTAATTTAATTGCGAAATTTCAATTTGTCCCTTTATTTCAACATGATTATCCAAGATCTGATCGTTGAGGCGTTTACTCTCCTTTTCTCTTCTGGTCTCCTGCCACTCTTACGGTACTTTACTCAGTACACGGCGCTAACGACCAGCACGGAAATTAGGTTTGAAGAAAATAGGTAACCTCGTTTAAATACCGAATCAGCCAGGCAAGAAGATTCTTGCAGGAAGCAACGCTAAAGGAATTATCTGCATTTGCATATAAACTGCACTTCAACCCTCTTGCAACGCGGTTAGAAGTGGGCAGGAGGGTTTCACAATAGACGCCGGGACACCAGCCCTTCCTCCTTGCTTATCCTCTGCCGCCCTTTTTTATTTTACAAGTTATCCCTTCGTATAAGTGGAAAGCGTAACTACGAGTGCTCGTTTAAGTTATGGATGGAAGGGTCTCTCAGGTTATACTGAACCAATGAAATATTCGTTTAAGGATACAAGTTTCTTCAAGTACTTTGATCGAACATTTTCTTTTTTATATTGCTAATGAAAAAAAAGGAATACTGTTATTCTACAATATATTTATAAGGGATACTGATAGAAGCTCCTGAAGGGATTTAAGGAATAATAAAAACATTCTTGTTATTCCTGCACTTTATTGTCATCGTTAAATTTGAATTGTAATAGTCACTGGATATACGTGGTGTTTCAAAGTGAATAACCTAAACTGACGACTGTCAAATCCGACTGATACCACTAATCCGGATAATCTTGTATGATATGTATTGTGTGAAGCGTCGACTTAAGTGACACGTCGCGACGACATTCTTTTCGCTATCATTCGTCAAGCTACGTCGGGACGCCAGTGACAAATAGCGAGAGCTTTGCCCGTTTGATATATGTATATCCACAATACGGTATAAGCCTAACCAGTGAAATTGTATGATGCTTCCGTGAAGTCAGACTGAATTTCCCCCTTGAATCTTCATCCTTTTCCCCAAGTCTTTATACCTTAATGTTACATCTGTTTTTTTTTTTTCTGAGAATCAGGCGTACCATTTTGTTAAACAAATGAACCCACCAGGAGTCATTCTGTTTTTTCTCTTTTTTTTTCTCTTCTCCCACACTGGCTGCCGCGTGTAGAAAATTCCTCTACGCGGGTATGTGTTGGCGTTGCGTACGGACGCCCCTGCGCTGTTTGAATCCATAATTGAGAAAAGAATTCGTTGCGCAGTTTTATCTCGACGCTGATGTTAGGGGGAAAATAAAATTGGACAATGAGTTGGAAAATTTAATAATGCGGCAAAAGAATTGTTTATCTTCGTTCACATACTTTTTCATTTTTCCTCCTTTTTTTATTATGTTTCCTCTTTCGTTCGATTCCATTATTTAGTTTATTTGGCACCTGTTATCGTGCTGGATTTAACAGAGATAATCGATATTAAAATTGATATCTGTAATTGCAACTGTAAATTCAATCCCATTCCGTTTTCATTGCTGGTGGGAAATTGTATTCATCTAATCACTTTGAACAACCTTAATCTGATAAATCAGCTGGAATTCAATAGAAAATTGTACAAAGCTCAACCCACATCAGGCTTCCTTTGATACTTTTATTATTGGAGATTACGTATCGTTAACGTTGGACTTTCGTCTAATGAATTTCCAGCTTCATTATTGTCTGTACATAGAGGATGCTGAAGGGTTGTCCCTGCCATTATGACATGCCGGTTTCCTAATCAGGAATATATATATATATATATATATATATATATATATTTATATAAATAACATATATAATATAAGAGTGGAAGAAGATGAATTAAATCTCTAAAATATTTAGATGGAGCTGCTGGTGGTTGGGGACCCTGGAGTCAATGGACACCCTGTAGCAGTTCCTGTGTAGGAGGCACGCGAAATCGTCACAGATTTTGCGACACGCCACCTCCAAGATACGGTGCAAAATTCTGTCAGGTTGGTAAAACTGTTTTTAGCGTGAAAGTTCGAATTGCGGTCAATATCAAATCCACAGGGAAAAGCAGTGGAAACCGAACCGTGTGGCGGTGCTGGAGAGCTAGATCTACATAACACATGGAATCCTGGAGACTGGGAATGCCGGCATGGATCAGGTTTAGCTGCACACAGACCGGAGGTAACGGCAGAAGTGGGTACTAAATGCCGTTGTGGTTGCGTGGTTAATCTCACTGATGAAAAGCCAAGAACTATACTAGCTGCTAGCACTCAAGCTTGTCCTGGTCGTTCATTTTGGTTAATTCAGGTATCACAAATGATATGAATGTTCCTGTAAAATCAACAACTTGTCAGAACTCTTCACAAACTTATTGTATATATTATTCAGACAGCAGGAGACTACCTGGTGAGACTTCATTTGGACCAAGCAAGATTTCCATGTCCAAAACAATACATAAGAGCTCGCGACGGCGATTCCTTAAGTGCTGAACTACTTGCGGATGTTGCATTTGATAAAAGTGAACCGCCAACAGGGACAGTAATATCCTCAGAGAATAGTCTACTGCTGGAATTCTTCAGCGACGAAATGGCGGCCGAAATTGAATCCTGTATTGGTGGATTTCTCGCCCACGCTATCATGTTACGTAAGTCTGTCACAGTGTACGAAATATTGTATTATTAGTATTTAATAGCAATATAATAATTTTGTTATAACAACAGCAAAGCCGTCAGCTGATAACGGAACAACAATATCAACGTTACTTCTAAATCCAAAAGTAATGGCCGCCGCAGGACGATGGGCATTATGGTTAACGCCTGCGCACATGGTAGCTGCTTCTCTTCTTATACTCATGTTTCTTGTCTCTGTCATACTTGCTCTGCAATATGCACTGAAATACAGGAAATATCAGATTGCAGAAGATCTCGACAGTCTGACAGACAATTCAGGTATTTCGAATATTTACAGAATTAACTAAGCTGACAGTCCTTGCATGTACTTTAATCTTTTGAAACTTAACCCTACGCCTTTGATGCACTTTAGCCTGCAGTGGTTCCATGCAAGGACTAGCCAGACGCGCGAGAGCTCTTTCATCAGCCACTCTGATATCTGAGGTCGTGTCTCTGGTACGCTTGCCAAGAAGAGGTTCTAACAAACACGCAAGACTGGAAGAAGCGCCTGCTGATATCGAGGACGGATACGAGAGTACAGAAACTCAGGCAGAGTGAGTGTTTATTTAGGAAAAAATAAATGACTGCTGACGATCTTATATTCTAATGTCGATTTCGTAATTATAAAAGACAATTGAATGTCTTCTTTTTTTTTTGCTAAACGTCACGTCAAATAATTTTGTATTCGTTGCTAGAATCTGTTTGCACGGCAGAGTCGAGGATGAGCAGAGTGTTGATTCTGGTACTTTGAAGCAAAAGGAATCGGACGAGTACGGTTCGCAAAAAACTATTGTACCGAGTGTCATGAGCACACCAACAAGACGTTCCTCCACTTCCAGTACTTCGGCACCTGGACAACCCGAGGTCAAGTACGCCCGACCAGTTAAGTAAGTTCGGACTAGGCATGTAGCCTGTTTTATGTATCAAGATTTTAAATATTGTTAAAAGGTTCATTGAAATAGCTTTGACAAATTTCCATTATTTATACAGTTATTAAGGTTACTGTTAATACGGTTCCACAGTTAACGGATTTAACTTTTATCTTTATCGTTATTTATTAAACTTATCGAATGTGCATGCTAACTGCATGCTTTTTACTGTTTCTGTATATATAGATTGCTCGACTAGTTCTGTATAATAGAAAGTCGATACTATAATATATAAGAATTCTAGAAGCATATTTGACAGCAGATAGCTATTTCACTGTTGTATCTTCATTCTATTAGATTTCTAGTGACTTTTGTCTTATAGTGATATTCGTATTACAGGCTTCGTACGGTCGGTCCTATAAGCCCCGTATCAGAGGAAATATCAACTTCGGAAGGCAGCAGACGTTACAGCGTAACGAGCGCTTCGACCAGCGTGAATAACGTAAGAGTCCCTCACCCCAAATCATCTACCCTTCTGCAGGCCAAGGTACCCGCTCCACTATACCGCCTTGCTTTAAAAAAAAATACTCATTTGCCGTGCGTGATAATATTAGCAGAATTGAGAGCCGAAAAATTGCTCGTTCGAGTCCAAAGGTCATTCTATTTGTCAAAATCGTGTGTCGTGTAAGAAATAATTTAATCGTTTCTAATCTCGAGCGACCACAGATGGAAGGACATTTGGATGTTATGGGGAGAATTGTTTTTGAGGAGTCTTTTTTTTTATTTCTACAGGGATTCTCACCCGCAAGTACGTCCTCGAATATCTCGACGTTGCGATGCGGGAAGGAGTCAAAGGATCGTCGCAATCGGGAGAGACTTCTTCAGGGGCCAGGATCGGAATTCAGCTTAGCGAATCCCGACATGGACCTGGAGTTGGATTATTATGATTACAACGTGGTGAATGCTGGTGCAGCACCAGGATCTTATCTAGGTATGGATCCTGCCTTCCTTGTCTGGATACCTCCATTGGATCCTGGAGATTCTGAAATCCTTGGAGCCATCGAGGAGGATCATTACTATGAAGAAATTCCTGATAGGAGAAGCGAACTGGGATCTAGGATTAAATTAGATACAGAAGGTACTGCATTGACGGCCGCAGAGTATATGTTGGTGAAGTCAAGAAGCGAGGATCGCGCTGTGGGTCCTGATGGTACTCGTCGTCCGGAGGATGAAATTATTCCTAGAAGATTAGATCCTGGCGAGAGTCGTCTTCATGATGAGATCATCACGGAATATAGAGCTAGACTCAGTGAGGGCTTGTTACCAATTCACAGACTCCTGGAGGAATCTCGTGTCAGGGTGAGCGAGGAATCCTTGGCTAGACAAGCTCAGGAAGATCCTGGAGTACAGATAGACATAATACCAAATCGTCTTGTAGAAGATGCCGACAGGTCTGAGTCCAAAGAGAAATCGGAATCAAAATTTACGCCCAAGGCGACCAGGAATCGCTTACAGGAGGAGCAGGAGAGATCAAAAACACCAGGTGTATCAAGAATCAGGCATCACGATGATAATCATGATCGTTCAAGAACACCTGGGGGTTCACCATTACCAGTAATAGCTAGTAAAAATCGAAAGCATTCCTATTCGAATCCAAACAGTAGTAAACAATCTGAGGGATCAGATTGTTCCACCAGGACAGCTGCAAACGTAAGAAGTCGTCTACAGGACGATACCGATAATCAATCCAAAAATAGTCCAGTTCTTACTGGGAATATCAGGATCACCGAGGAGACGTCCAGGAGTCGTACTCTTGAAGAAAACGAAGCTAGGTGTAAGAGTTCCAGGACGCGAAAGGATAGCAAACACCGTGAATCTCGCGACCTGGACCGCGATTTCTGCGAGAGGAAAGATGACACCGTACCGATACCATCTAAGCCAAAGACACCAAACTTTCAACGCAGGTATAAGGATATCACCGACCTAAATACTATTTGCGATAGTCAAAAAATCGTGAATCCTGTAAATATTCCACTGAAAGAATTCCCAAGGGGTAGACTAGCTTCTCCAGCCAAGGTGCATAAATCAAAGGAAGTCAGAAAGAACGTCATAGCACAGAAGGAAATTCAAAGTCCTGATTACGGAGTGGAGGTCGATATGAAGGAAGAACCTAAAGGATCCTTTTACGACTTTATTGGCGAGGGTGAGGACGGATTTAAGTTTGCCGACGAAGACGAGGAATACGTCGATAACAAGATAACAGCTTGAACTATAACAGTTAACCAAACAAATGAATCAAGAGTTACAAGTCTGTGAATTGCGATAATGAACCAGTGCGAAATCATTTATTGGACGACCGGCAAATCACTATTACCTGGAGATGCCAAAATAGGCATTTATGATCTCTCTAAAGTTTTCGCATTACGCGAATATAATCGCTTCCGGATAATTCGTTCGGCGGAACTAGGTAATTTCGACTTTAAGAAGCTCCGGACGTTACTGATTGCAAAGTGGAAGACGTTCTGAGTTTCTTCTCTATCGGGAATACAGTCAGTGCAGTAAAGTAAACTCAGACTGAAAAGCCAATGAACTTGGGTCAAAGGTGAAACGGTAATGAAACTAACGTAAATCGACATACAATTGGCTCTCGCGAACTTAAATCAAAGATACGCTCTGTCGATAAACTAGAATTATTCATTAGACTCATTGGATAACTCAAAATCGATTCACCATGGCTTGAGTTTTGGTTTGAGATTTATTGCAAGGTGATTTAATATTTCGGGCATTTTCGGTGCAATCTATTACGTATGTATTATGTAAAGAAACACTTCTATCGTGAAAACGTCTGAGTCTTATAATTGTAATTAAGATAAATCAAAGTAATTGTAAGGCCGATAACAGAGTACTTGGAAACGATATGTCATAATCGCATTTTAGGTTAAGGTCAATTCCGTTATCAATATGATCTCCTATTCTCGGAACGCGAATGGATAATTATGAAGACGAATAACGATGAGTGAGTTCTTATTGATTTTATCGAGTGATAACAATGGCGTTATCAATAGGGTAAAGGATTTTCCATTCGTTTGGTAATCGATGAAATATTGTACGAATGGGAATTCATGATTTTATTCGCACGCCAGTTATTAATCTACGGGGCACGATCGTGTGCTATATAATAATAGAATTTCTTCTTCGCGAATTTCATTATTTTAACTGATTTGAATTTCCCGCGCTATTCAGTACGGCGTTATACATTTGCCCCAATGCTACGAATCTTATCAAATTTATAACTAGTCATTATATTTCACTATTTTTATTTAAAACTTACAGCCTCATTCGTCACGCAAGACAGAACGCAGGGTTTTTGGTTTATTTTTATATTCGATCAATCGAAATAACGAGGGTTCTCTCTTTAGGCATTTTTGTACGGGAAAAAAAGTATATGCTAAGCTACAGGCCAAATATTATTTCTTAGGATGCCATTGAATTGACGACACGGAGAAGAAGCGGAAGATACAAAAAAGAAAGAAAATATAAGATTAACAATGGAGTTGCGCACGACGTATTTGAAAAATACAATATTTTTATAGAACGTGCATTTAATGAGACTTCCTATCTCGACAAGTCGGTGTATAAGAAATTAATGCTAAAGTATTATTTATTTTCATTTTCAGTACAAAGAAAAACAAAATTTCATGCGCGACCAGAAAATTTTATTTATTTACTTTATTGTCTTAAACATTTTTCTAAATGTTGCGCAACTGTCCATGTATGATGGCGTGTCGTGCGTAACGCGTTGTGGAATTTCACGAAGAAAAGAAGGTCTCGTATGGATTAAATAAAGAATCGACGATCTCAGATAATAAGTAATATATTATCCTTTTCCTGGCTACTATGACTACAGTGCCTGCACAGGGTGCGGCAGCGGGAGTCGAAAGGTTAAGCATACGGTTACGCCGGATTCGCAATGGCGTAAGACCAAAATACATTAGTCAAATTGTGTAATAACGTAGATTTCATATGCAAATCGTTCCTAATCGATAGCAAAATTCCAAAGAGCGAATTTTTCATGAAGAATCCAAAGGACGTGGGACAGAAAGCGGACGAAGGAAAACAAAAGTACATGTAATATATGTGTATTTATTTACGAATCTATATATTTATTTCTAGTCAATTATTTATTGTATAAAATACCTAATATATTATCAATGTTATCAAAGCGTAGCTATAAAAGAGTTCTGCGATATCTGTGCACGATACCTATGGGAAATCCATTTGGGTTCCTTTCAATCGGCGATACACGAGTTACTGCAGATTTTTGTATGCGACCTCGATAGCACAGATCCACTTGTAATTCTCAAAAAAAAGTCTTAAAAAGAAAACAAAATGTCGACCACAGACTGATACAGGTTGGCTCTCAACTCTACGAGACATTTCTTTCGTTAGACGCTCAATTTTTTTAAATTAATTTTCGATTTAAACTTTTTTACTTTACCGCTTAGTCCAATTACGATCGTAGTCTGATTATATGATTATGTACCGTGTATTTTGTAGTTGTTGATTAATAAAATATTTACTAGAAAATTATTCTTTCTTTCGATATCCGATACCTTGTAGACTGATTTTTTAAGTATTTTTTTTTATTCAATAATTTTGTATCAAATTCTACCGCTGAGAAATTACACTATTTTCAATTATATACCTGTTTGCAATATTTTTAGCGCATAATCTTTTCTAAGTATAAAGCCAATTTAATTAACCCTTAAACGTGAATGAGGATCTTCTTCTGTCTGGTGGAGGGAATAATCAGTCGCATACTAAAAGCATCCCCACTCTAGTAGTACCCGTAGTACGTCCAAGTACGAAGACATCATTCTCGTAGTTACGTCCAAGTACGACTTTCACGTTAGAAGGTTCAGATAAAAGGAAAACAAGGTTGAAAGTTTATTGCAAATAAAATTATTATTATTCCCTGAGCTTTAGCTACGTTACATTACTAGGTATCCTGTACTAAAAATTGGCGCGATTTTAAATTCTATTTTAAGTAAGTATAAACATTAAATTTGCGAGGTCTTATATCTTGCACTTTGCACCTGTTAGGATAAATTAAAATTAGATATACAATTTTTTGCAAAAAACACGATTGAGATACGTGTTATATTGGCGAATATATTTTGACCGTCTTGAAATGTATTTTTTCTTTTTTCTTAAATCACTAATTCATAGCAGATGAACGCTGTTGACTTACTGCTATTGGTAACCCAATTTTTGTAATTGGTGCGTACTAACTAAAATTTAACTAATCGGAATAAATTAATAGTCATGAATTATTCACATCTCTACAACTAATAAAGACATTGCATTGACGTTGTGTGACAATAATGTTTTAATATCATTTGTCATAAGGTAGTATCGTTATAATAAATAATTAATAATAATTATCGCGAGGAAACGCTTATTGAGAATTGCGTTTATAAAAATTCTTATTCTGGCATTCATGCGCTAATTGTTTCGCCCTATCTTCTCGACATTTAAATATTGGCGGGTGTCACAATTCGACACGTCCTTGTCGAAATTTAAGAATACGATCCCAGGTACATCAAGTTATACATGACATTGAACTTTTCTACAGTCAATTATTAATTGCCTCAATGACAACATTTATAATAAAAAATTTTATTTTATTATATTTTTATATACTATTATATATTTATATAAATACTTATTAACGTAACTGGGGAGCGCAAATGAATGTTCAATCACGAAATTCGTAAATTACACGGAATTGACGTATTATCTTTATCGAACTCAAGTGCAAACAGATTTTTGTAAGGAATAATTTCGAAGTAAAGAATTGAGACTTATGCAAAATGTGGGCAAGAGCATCTTTCACGTCAAAAAATTGCATCGTATCGTACTTTCATTTCTTAATTATTTCGCATAAAGGTATTACGCAACTAATAGTACAGCTTGCAAAAATCTGCATGCACTCTGTTTGCATGAGAATTTATTATCTCATTCTTATAAATTACGATATTCTATTTTGAGGCTAGAAAGTTCCCTCCAGTCCCCTTAAGGAATTCTAAATTGAACCGCTGGTTTCATACAAAAATATATTTTACGCCACCCGGCCGAAATGCTCGGAACTAAAACTATATCTTAAGGACGACCTCTGGTGACATTGCTTAACCTTCCAGTAATAGCGCCAGGTTTAACACAGCCGACAGGTAGTATACATTTCTTATGGCAAAAAAGGCGCCAGCACTGCAAGATTAAAAGTAGCGTTTCCAAGGAAGATTCCTTTTACAAAGAAATTTATCATTAATTTCTAACCCTTCTGTCAGATAGGCGTAATGCAAACTAAGATTTCCAAAAAATGTGAGAAAGTAATAATACGAGACAAATTTTGTAAATGACTTGACCATAGAGGGTCTTGATGGCTACTTATTAATTACCTAGGTATACACATCGTTATTTGTATTGAATAATGAATTTTGCAAAATGGTGTCTAGTGAGCGAATTATTTTAAGATTAGATAAAAAGGTAGGTATAACCTGCTACAAAAAATCTTACTTTCTTCTCTTCACACATTATTGTGAACTTAGAGCTGCTAGAAATGCCTTATTGAAAACGTTCCACAAGCCTTCCTGCAAATGCAAATGCAGGTGATACTGTATGATACGAGAACACTAAAAAATAATTAATTTGAAAACTTACTCGTGTCACAGCACTGCATTCGACATATTCGATAGCTTTAATCTCTTGCGCAAGCTCTTCGCCTTGTTCCGTTGTGATTGGCTTTTCATTGTGTTCCGTCAGCCTCTCAAGCGTACTTGGATCATCCCGTAAATCAATTTTTGTGCCAACCAGTAAGAACGGTGTCTTTGGATAACGATTCTTTATGTTTAATACCCACTAATAATACAAAAAATGTATCCATTATAAGATGTTTTCAATACAGTAACTTTACTCTGCTAGTAAAATGGTATTTGCAGAAGTGTATTTCCTTTATGATAAATTAAATTTATATTTCAATATCTACTGTGCAATGTATTTATAAGTCAGATGATTTTTATAATAAAGATAGTCAAAGGGTTAATAAGGTCTTACCTTTTTTTTAACGTTTTCAAAGGATGATGGTGCTACAGTAGAAAAACATAAGAGGATTATGTCAACTTCTGGATAAGTCCAAGGTCCCATTACTTGGTCATTTTCACCGCCTACAAAATATTTTCATTTTCACAACATATACTTATTTAGTTAATATTAGTTTTGTTATCTTATGTCCTCATGCTCTTATATTAATAATCTGTAATATTTCTTACCTGTTATGTCATGTAAACTAACGAGGTACAGCTCTTCGTTATGCTTGACAATTCCATCGTAACAGTCGAATTCAGTAGAATCATACTCGGATGGCAAATCATCATATGCGTATCTAAGTAGCAGGCATGTTTTACCTACAGTTTTATCTCCTACGGCAGCGCACTGTATTGGCTGCATCCCTACGTCGTGCTATTTGACAAAATAATACATATCACATATAAAAATGTATTTCAATTAATACAACGATATAAACTTTGCTAATAACTTAATACAACAGTCTAATCAATGACTTCAGAATTATAAAATTAATTGGCAGATAGCAACAAAGGTCATTATATCAAATTAATTGTTAACCCTTTGGATAATCAAATTATTATCTAACGGTGAAAGTGCAATTTCACTGAATATCTCTATTATCAATATAAAAATACTTCTCCATTATTTACCTTTCACAAAATCATAAAGTATTGAAAAGTGTCTGCAGGAAGGTCCTCAATGAAATATGTATTTCTAGAATCTGCTGATCTCCAAGCTCTTCGACGCCTCCAGCTTCCTGACTTTCGATTTGACACAAAGAACTGATTTTCTTCTTTTTATTTCCTTGCTTGAACTATTGCTATAGTCCTTCTGAATGACCTATTAAACGTTATTTCTCAGTTTCGTAACTTATAGCTCTAAATTGTGTTGTACGCTGTGATGTAGCAACAACTACGTTAAACCACGTTCTGTCACGGCGAACCACAGTTCTAAACAGTCCTACAGCTGTAACAAAGCATTGCCAGCTAATACGGATAAACATTTCCCACATATATATGTATTCACAAAAGTGCGCATGAGCTTACCTACACCTTATGTTACAAAATACGTAAGAGATTCTCTCGAATAGAATTTTCTATTAAAGTTCTTGAGCGTACGCCAAACAAATTCTATCATCTGGCAAGATCTGGCAACGTCAGGAGTAGCGGCGTCGTTATCTGTGCAGTTTAATTTGGTATTTGATTAAACGCGAAGTTGTTTGTTGATTTTTTGACAGTGCATTTACAAAAGTTTATTATGTCTGAATACGAAAAAGTTCGCACGGGAAAATTGATGTTAAAGGGTGATAAAAAGAAGTATGTAATTCCTTTACTATTTGTATCATACAACCCTGAATGCGTTAATATTGAATATTTGTTTTTTTTTAAGGTCTAAAAAACGTAAACATAAGAAACAGGGAAGAGATGAAGAAAGTGTCAACACTAAGGATAATGATGCTTTACTTCATGGTTCGTAGTTTTACCTAATTCAGAATTCTCTATTGAAGTGCAAATAACTGTATGTTGTATAAACGATCAAAGAATTCTAACCTCTCTTTATCTATTTTCGGAATAATTTTATTTCTTAGGAGGATGGTGGAAAGCAAAAAACGTATTTGAAATGACGGGTACCGTGACCATAGAATTTGGAAAACAAACCTACATGAAAGCTCTTGACAATGGACTTTTCACCCTTGGCGCACCTCATAACGAAGGAGAGGGTCCATCTCCAGAAGAAATTCTTACAGCGTTTCCCGTTGGTGACACGAAGATTGCATTAAAGTCTGGATATGGAAAGTATCTTGGAGTAGACAAGAAAGGAGTAGTAGTAGGCAGAAGTGATGCAGTCGGTGCAATGGAACAATGGGAACCAATTTTTCAGGTATTAATTATTTATTCAATTTATCAATGTACCATTTTCGATGCGACAACAATATATATCTTTAACCGTTGCTTTTCATATTCTTCATCCAGGATGGCAAACTTGCAATCTTAGGTAACACTGGGTGCTTTATTTCGATAACTGACGAAGACGATGTAGTTTGTCAGAGTAAAACAGCAGGACCATCTGAATTTCTCTGTGTACGGACTATGACACAAAGAATTGACGACTCCACAAAGGATGTTCCAACGGAAGAACAAGGCTCACTGGCAGATGTCGAAGTAAATTATGTGTACGTATTTCCACCATTATATCAAGCAAAAACACTTTGATTCCTCGATACACAATTCATTTCCCATCTTCTTGCATTGGCAGGCGTAAATTCCAGAAATTTCAAGATAAAAAATTACGCGTTAACAAAGATGATCGCACGCAATTAGAAAAGGCAAAGGTTGAAGGTAATCTACACGAAGCCTTGCTAGACAGAAGAAGTAAGATGAAAGCCGATCGTTATTGTAAATAAACAGACTCGAACGTTTTGTACAATTAATCAATGAATGTAAATATATGGTAATGCATTAATTGAAATGATTAAATGTTTTTAAGAAACATAAATTAGCATCGGGAAAATTTATTGGCCCTTTACAAGTTTCCACCGTACTCCTGGAGAATCATCGATACGTTCCAGTTACGCACCAAGTTTCGCTCGATTTCAAAAATTAAAAATATCCTGGAACGTGATAAATAACGTCAATAGAATATGGCGTTGCGATAATTTTGCGCACAGTCTTATTCACAAAGAGAATTGAGCACATAATTACGTTTTCAAATAAATTTCAGCTGTCGACGCGACTCCTTCTTCATTTATCCTACATTTAGCCTCTTAAACTTATATTTAAGGGGATTTCGGGACTATTCAAAATATTTCAGCTTACGTACAATTTACAATTATTGTTATTATTATTTTTTGTTACTATTATTATTATTATTATTTCATTATCATTAATATTATTATTAGTTATATTACCTAAACACGCTGAAAATCATTTGACAATTACTTACATGTCATTCTTCACTTAACTTCCTGTTACTCCACGTTTATCATTGAATAGGTACCAGCAGGCAATGACAGAGTACGCACTGTATCATTACAAACTTTTGATTACCGAGCCAAGAGTTTAATTATTTACTTATAATGATTATCGAGTAATTCATTTTGGAAATTTTGTTACATCGAAAAAGTGGTACAGTCCTATCCGTCATAAAGTTAACGGTACAATTACAATTTCGATCGCCTATCATAATAATATTGCCTACTGCTATCTGTTCAGGAATTTACAAAATTGCCTCGAAAATGAAAGCTGACGAAAGAACGCGCGAAACAGTACGCTTCTCTCTTTCAATCTTTCCTTCTTTTCTTTTTTTTTTTCCTTTCCTTCATAAAAAATATTATCTATGTGCGCAAGGATACTCCTGAGTGTTGGACGAACAAAAATTCAATTATTTTCGAGACGAACTTATAACATGATTGGGATAAGGGGTCAGGGACTTAAGGGGTCATCGAGGATTGCGAGTATCACGGAAACTGATGTTCCAATTACTCGACGATTTGCTGGTACAATTACAGTAATTTGAACAAAAAAAAAAACGAATGATACTAAAGTCGAGACCACGTTCAGAGATCAGTGTACAATTGTGTCACGTTTGAGGATCACACAGTAAAATTGTAGTCGCTAATTAGACTACGTCGTTTGTCATAAAATCAGTAACAGTAAATATTGATAAGGAGCGCCGATAACGTACTGTCACGATGACAGTATAGAAAGCTGACAGTCGCTTACCTTAACGTCCGAGCCAGACGAAAAAAGTGTACAAAGACAAAAGAACTACTGTCAATTAGCGACGACAATTATTGATCTCTTAATCGGCCGAGAAGAAGATTATGCGAAATTTATCTATTTATCACAATTAAAAAAAAAATATCTAACGCGAAACATGACGACAAAGAAGAGCGAGTGACAGAGAGAACGACAGTGAGAAAGAAAGAAAGAAAGAAATTAATTTATTTAATTGAACTAGTACGAAACCACAGGTTTTTTTTTTCCGGGCCTCTTCTGTAGATCCATTGAACAGTTCTGTCGATGTGAGAACAATTAGCTATATAGCAAAATTGCGAGCTCACAACAAGTTCACTTGCACGAGGCCCACTGATTTATTGTGTTTTACGTAAAACGCATAATTCCATTAAATTCATTTACACGTTATTCGATTATCACCAGCAAATCTTATACGTGACTGTGCATAGAAGTTGCTTGCTCGGTACTCGCGTGAAGCGAGAGACGTGGGTATTAATTAAGAGACGATCAAGTGTCACTAGCGTCATCTCAAGAGAAGTCGATAATGATAATTGGATAAATGAATGAGAAAGAGAATTGAATGACGGAAGATAAAAAAATTATCTTCCACGAGATTAAAGATGACTGCATGCATCATTGAAAGTCCTTATTAGAATTATCGAATCAATATGATTCTCTAAAGTGGATCCAAGTGTTATCGTGCAGGTATACGAGATAAATTTGCGTAAGCAAAAATATACTTGAAGCTCTGAATAAACGCAGTCTTTTTTTTTTCTTTTGTATATCGCATGACTCAAAAATCGGAATGAGAGCAGAAAGAGGAAGAAGACAAAGTGTAAGGTTGTCCTTACGTGTCGCATGATACATAAATATCCAGTAATAACAGCAATGTCTAAGTCGTTTGATGTATCGATTGATCCGCGTAGTATATTCCATAATTAATCGCAAGAATTAAATTAACGATCCCTCCTAATAAGTTGTCGCTTCTTGACTAAATGACAATTACATATAATATTGAGAAAGGATTCGGCCTCTATTTGTACCCGTCCAAGTCTCTCTAAGCACAGTCAATTGCAGAACACACGGTAAAATTAACTAGGACGAGTTACGTCCGGTAAGCTACGTCGTCTCGAGGAGAGAGTAGAATAGAGAGATAGATAGAGATAGAGGGAGGAGAGAGAGAGAGAGAACAAAAGGATACAACGTTATTAAAACTAACGACAACTAAAACGGCGTAAACTGAAGTTCTGAATCAAAGATAATTTTAATTAATTAACAAATTAATGTATTTCGAGGGGATGAGTAGGCATAGAAAAGGTCAAAGAGCAAAAGAGATTGGTGATGTCCATGGATATTAAGGATTAGGATTGGGTTATTGAATAGATGATAGAAAACAGGAAGAAAAGAGAGGGGAGGGGAAGGAGGAGAACTTTTTAATGAAGTGAGTTTAGTTTTGATCGGTTGTTTCAGCTACCCCGTGCTTCTGCCGAGGACGATCCTTCACCTCGTTGCACTTTCAGCCACTCGACGAACTCGTCGAGCATTACCGGCCCTATAAACAATATACGGAATGTTAGATAACCCGGAGGGAAACAATGAAGCAGTCACGCTGTACGATGATTGACGTATTACTCGACAAAGAGCTAGTATCACCATTTTTATTCGAAATACAACGTCATCGGGGTTAAGCATTGAGAATTCATGAGGCGACAGGACAAATAAATTTATGGTATTCGGCAACTAGACGTTCTAAGTTTCAAGATAATCTGTATTACATAAAAAATGTATAATTTACTAGTGTATAGTCGACTGTACTTACATGCTCCGTCTAAGTCGTAATTGGACAGATCGTGATTGATCGTGCGTGAAAACTCCAAAATGTTGCACCACTGATCTTTATTGATCACTTTGTACTTCGACTGGTCTAGGAACTGAGCAAACTGCGCGAACAGCGGCCAATGCTTTCCTAACAGTAACTGTAGCATCACTCGCGCCGTTTCCATGTCCATACTGCGTTGATCTTTATCCTAGGAGCAACATAAAATTTCACAGCTTACGAGTTTTTCGTTAATCGAGTAAATCATCGTTTCCTTTCATTGAATCTTATTGATCCTTCGAATCACGCGGTTAGGTACATTCACTCACTCTAGCAAAGTCATAAGCGTATCTGTAGATCCCCTTGAACGTATGTGGGTCGTTTAACAGGTTTCTTAGGTATTCCAGCTTTTGTTGTACTTTTGTAATGGAATCGCACTGAAGCTCCGAGAGACCCTTCAGCCATTCGTTCAGTGTAAAAAAGCCCATTTGACGGGCATTCATTTTGTACGCGAGAACGAGCATCACTACATTTTCAGGCTCTACGCCAATGTCCTCGCAAAATTTCTCCATTCCCTCTGGCCCAAGTGTGTCTGGATCATCCGGCGTTGTGTACTCCCTAAACCACGCGACGCATCTCTTCTGTGAGAAGGACGATGCACTGGAGACATCTTCCGTTTTTGTATATCGTCTCGCACTATAAACAAACAAAAACAAGACAGAAATTAGTCAATTATCCGCATCGTCAATAGCACACATTTTTTTTAAACAACAACTAAATAATACGATATCCTTCCTGACCGTCATTGAACGTTTAACCTGAACTAAAAACTGTCTAATTATTCTACGGTCTGCAGATCACAAAAAAACCATCGACATTTGACTGTTCGATAATGATCTGTGATAAAATAAATGTAATTTTATAACTATAATATAATATTTATAAAATAAAAAAGCAATCGTCCGTAAGAATTGTGGACCGCCGAGAGTCGAACGTTTTGGAATACGTTATTTAAGGTTAAGTGATTAAAAAGAACGTAGGATTGCAGGAGGATAAAATTAAACTGTGTAAAAATGTCACAGTGGGTCAAGTCGAGATAACGCAGACAAAATAGTGTCTCGCCACGATAACACCAGGCATACAAAATTGATCGATGACAGCGTATTAAATTGATCTGAATATCCGTAAAAGAAGCCAGAAGAGTCCAATGAGGCGAATCGCGTTAACGAATTATCATTAATTTACCACAACATTGTCGAAGCCACTGCGCAAAAAAATCTTTTATTCGCACCGAGCGAACGCAATAAATCAATGTCGATTTCTTTCTCGATCGAAGCGGTCGTCACAACCGATCAGGCTTGTAGCAATGCACTGAGTCACAGTGTCTCCTGGACTCTCTGGAAAATGCAGACATAGCCGAATTCCCCACGTGCCACGGCGACGTTATTTATAGAATAACCGAAATAGCGAAATACATGCGAAAGACGGTATCGCGCCGTATGACCGCAGTATAAATATTTTTCATCGGCATTAGAATTTTCATTAGTTAATTACTACATCGAATATCTAATTCGTTATTTACGAACCTCTCGACATCCATACACTGTCACAAAATCAACAATTCGCTCGGAATAATTTTTAAACGCACTGCGCGTATTACAGTTTAATCGATAAAAAGATATATTATCACTGTTCCCGTAAAATTGAATTCAAGTGGAGGCACACAATTTTATTGATATATTTTTTTTTCTTCTTTTTAGTCTATAGTCTTGCTCTTTGATATGATTCTTCTTTTAGTCTCGCAAGCTCTCCGTATGGTACACCGCTTTCTATGTCACTGACACAATAAATAACACTAGGTCAACCCACTGACTTTTAAGGAGCGCGTGGTGCAATAATTTCGTAGGTGTTAAGGGATTCTTTTTGTTGCAATAAAATTCAAGATGAAAAATTTCAGCCGGCTAAGATATTACTCGTGAAGTTTCAGATAATGTAAATACAAGCTCCAAAAATTATCTGGAAACGGATCCGTTATAACGCGTGGTGAAACCTGCTTTTATCATCTAAATCATACCAAGGACAATAGCTATCTTAATTATATGACGTAGTTATTAAATTGAAATGTAAAATTGACACAGGCGTACATCTTGTGTCAATAATGATTGACTAAAGACACGAGCTAAACATTAGGCAAAGATACCGTTAAGAACGGCCAAATAAACTATGAGAGCTCTTATAATTTTAAATCACAAATATCGATAATTTATGGCTTGATCATTCCTTAACTGTGGCCGATGACCAATAAACGATTGACATCGAGAGCCACTGAAATTTGGACTAACTCGCACGGCCGCGAAGGACAGACTAGCAGAACTGTGGACAGTCTATTTTAGAATTGGCTTCTCTCTGCGTATACATGTTAAAACGTATGTAGGTGCAGCCAAACGAGGACTGGTTGAATATGAATACCTGGCTGCTGTCAAGGCTACCCAATAAATTTACAAGAGCTTCACATCAATCCATCTTCTCTGGGAAATATGCACAAACGTTATCCTGAACAATGTCAATGCATAGAAAATTGATGTGTTAATGGTCATAATTAGCTGAGAACAAAAGTTAGATCACTGCTTAATAATATTTTGTAAAATAGAGAGAAATAAAAATACAATAAAGAATATAGATGCTGTCAAGTAATGATACATACATAACAGTCTGATATAAAATATCAAAGAAATGGACACTCACTGAAAACTGAACACTGATATGCTTCCAAACATTTGTTTTTCTATCCTTTTTTTATCTTTCTATAATTTCAAAACGTTCACTATAAGATTGTAAAGTGCTGGGCGATACACTGGACCATGTATGATAATTTAAAGCTTGTTTGTGAACTGAACAAGACTGGGATGAACTTTTGGAGCAAGATCAGTTACATCGCACGATCTTCTTAAGCTTGAGAAAGAACTTATACGACAAGGATCACAGTTGGTTATTGAAATTTGCTAGGTTCACCGCACGTATCACTTTCGTAATCACTGTGTACGACGAAATGTATCTTAGAGGTTGAATTATACTTGCTTTATTGAGTATGATTCAGATTTCACATAATTTATCTGGTGCAAGTATTGCGTCAGCATTGGGTCGTGATCAGACTATTGTAATGGAAGCATCCTCTAACGTGTTGGATTAGCATTGGATTTAATATCTGACAGCTCCGATGAATGTTTCAATCTGTCACAGAGTCTGGGATAAGTTGAAAGCAATTGAATGATAAAAGAGTAATGAAATATATTGTACAAGAATGTAGGATGACGTGAACTTTTGAACAACAATGAGAGGAATTGATAGCTGACGTTAATGCTGAATAAAGAAAACGTGTGACATTGGAAAATGACTGAAATATCAAACCGAGAAGTATAAATACATTAGTGCCTTCATTTTTTTCATTAATGGCAATTATTAATTGTCTTAAGAAACTAGGAGTCACTGGTACTGGACGCAATAGTACATTTTCCGAATATTGAGATAATTTATGAATGATGCTTCACTTGTTAAGAAATATAAGAAACGAACTAAACTAACAAAGATGGCAGAATCAACTGACTTAATGGAAGCCTTATGATACTTTCACTTTGTCGCGTGTACAATCTTATCTAATCGCGTTCGTATTAGATGAGTTGAACCGATTATCTATTTCAATTATCTATTATCTAAACAAATCATGACAAGGAGCAACTGTCATTAATTGCACTGTAATTGTGGGATTAATTGGTTGGAAATCATGTGTACTGCTATTTGGAAAATTCTTTGTTGATTTGCATTGATCAACTGATACGTCTACTATTCTGTCATTGAGCAATAATAGAAAATAAGTATTGATTTAATAAGGAGTAGGAAATTATGTGCAGTGTTTTGGAGCTATCTTGCAGAATGTCTAACGGACTTTTTACAACTGTTTATCCGTACAGACAAGCAAGACTTCTAATCAGCAATAAATAACTGTAGGAGGTATGTTCACTCACCTAGATGTGTGTCTTAATCGTTTCGAAGGATGCCTAGGCATACCTTCCTCATGGGCACTTGGCGACATATCAGTAGAAGAATGATGATGATGATGGTGGTTTGTGCTGGAGGGCGCTCTCCGCTTACTGCGAGGCATCCCTCCCCCTACAACGAGCGGTACCTGCTCTTGTCCCTGTTCACGATTACTATCGCCGATTCTCCTAGGTTCTCCGGTAGAAACTGTGCGAGATCCTTGTGCTCGCTGAGGTTCCTGCTCCCAGGCAGTCTAGTATCAACAGAAGAGAACATAAAAATATAAATGTTTTTCACACAACAATGATTGTATTGCTTACTATCAATTCTGCTTTTCTCTGATATTATAGCAAAAATACTACAGCCAACTAACCATGAAGTTATTTAAATAGGTAGTGCAGAAGATTCCATTAGTTTTTGTATGATATGTGGTTGTAAACAAATCCAAACTATTTCTCTGTTGCATAGTAATTGACATGTATCGGCACCAAAATATGTAACAGCGTTTTATAAAATTTTAAGTTCATTATAATTGGTAGACTTTTGATGTGTCAATTATCGAAGAAACAAAGAATGTACAGTAATACACAATCACAGACTATCTGTCTCCCCTCTAAAAGAAAAACAAGAGAAGTAATGCGAACACTCCAAGCTGATGCGATGATCATAAATGATTACTTCGAAACTGCAAGTACATGTGCCTCACCAAGTAATTGAGGTGCGGACCACTGGACAAATTGAAGGAGCTGAACTGGTCCGTTATGTAGCTAGTCTCGTAGCGGCTAGCCTGCTCTCTCTCCTCCGTCGCGACGTTAGACAAGAGTGAGGTTAGGTTCATCAATGCATCCCAACGCTTTGCCACTTTCACGATCCGATTGCTCACCTGTTTTCAAGAGAATCGTTAACGTCACTAGGAAAACTGCATGAGACGTGTCATAATCGAGACGTATAGAAAACAGCTGACCAGAGACAGTCACCGCGACGTTCCTGAGGGGACAAGGCCAAATGATTGCTGGATTTTAGGAAAGCAGTCGGCTATTTTTCAATCAATAATCAATACGCATTTTAATAAAGAATACGACTGCGAATATACTTTAAAGAGGACGATGTCAGAGTTGGACCCGAGACGCGTGATTAACATAAATCAACGATGAGACCCTCCCTACCTTCTGCGGAAAATCAACGGAGCAACGGGTGCTCCAAAAAATATTTCCCTATTAAAAAATCAGACTTTTTAGAGCTGAGATTCGAGACTGATAATATCTAGCGCAGAGTATCTAATCGAGCGGCTTCACGCTTAGAAAAAAAATATACGCTCAACTCGTTACGCCTCAAACGTTTGTCACTGGTGCGCTTTGCTAAATGAAATTTTTGTCACGGCTCCGTTTTATTTCATTTTAACGCCGCTACGAGGCCTGCATGCCATTTTCGTGATTTTCGCTTGCGCCCCTAGCGACACCTTGCACCTAACCCACCACGGATTACAGGCAACCACTTACTCAAAATTCCTGAAATTTTTGAAAATTCTACTAGATTCATAGAAAATTAAATGACTGTCCTTCGACTATACTCATTATCCATTATATATACGTTTTCGTAATAAAATTAGAACTTAAACCCACTGCTAAGCTTTATAACCATTAATTCTAAGAATTGAGTAAATTGTTCATGAGACACTTTCAACCATTTTTTTAGAAAAATTAATATTATTATTGCTAAATGTTACAATTAATTGTTATACTTTGACAGGAGGCATTATAATTGGTTGTACTGATATATTCTAGAAACAAATTTTACACGACCCTTTGTCCGATGCATGCAATGCAGGTTACATGCACATTCTATTTGTACTTATAAAAGAATATAAAATAAATTTATTATTAATAGTTCGAAGATAAAGCATGAAGAATTTTTACTAATGTACATACAGTATTTAATCAACAATAACATACTTCGACAGTTGCACTGAAAAAATGTTGAAGCGTGAATGCAGAAGAGTGCATAGGGAATTTTTGTAATATCTATACGCAAGTGGTACTACTGTCCATTAATTACTTCTTGTGATCACGTCAGTTTAGCATTCACGCAAATTCGCGCTTCGTAATTTGCGTCTTTGATATCCTGTGCTTATTTTTCAACGCCTCGAGCAAGCTGCTAATTCGGTCAATATCCAAACGTAAATTTCTGTAAGTTTGCCAATGTATTACCTTCAACAATTGGGACTAATATACTTCCTTGGATTCACACTGTCCAATTTTTTTTCTATGATACACATCTAGTTATCGATATAGTCTTATCAGTCTGCAGGATTCCTGTTATTTTATTAAATTCTTTATTAAATTCTTTAGTTATTAGTATAAATTTCTATTTCGTATACCAATGAAAACTATGTATCGCATGCTGCACGTGAATAGCGTCTATAACGAAATGCTGAGCATGCTTAATGGAGAGGCAATGTTGTGGCTTGGAATCTGTAAATTTTTATTTTTTGATCTCGATGATTGATATTAATTAATAACGAGTTAATGCTTTATTTTATAAAGGTCATTCGTCAATGCCAGGTGGATATAGTGACAATGGCGTCAAACAATCAAAGGTCGCCGTTTGTTTCAAATACAAAAAAATCCAATGGAAACAAAAGAAATATCAAAGAATCTCAGCAAAAGGTACTTAGTCAAGTCAATGAGATGTTTGGCTCGGTTCTGGATCCAGATATTATATTGTCCGTTGTAGAGATTTGCAATTGGAAATGTGAGTTTAATAGAAATTCAAATTAATGATGTATGAGCTTTTTGTTTAAAAGTTATGATGCAATATATGGTTTGAAAGTATATTTATATACAATAGGAATATCATATTAAAAAGTATAATAGCTTTTCTTTGCTATTTCAGTGCAACCATCTATCGATGGTCTTATAACATTATCGGCTAATGTTGATATAACTGCAAACCAAAATAACCAAAATTTAAGCAATCAGAATGTCAATATTTCAAATCTTGTAACCAAGCAAAGCGAAGAGTCATGCACAAAAATACAGAATTTAGATAAAAGTCAGCAGAAGTGTAACGTTAATGAAGATGTCACTTTTCTTAATTTAAATGACAATGAACTACAGAGGCAACAAGAAGAATTTCGAAAATTTGAACAACTTAAAAAAGATTTAACACAGAAATATTTTGGTTCATCGCATGAAAATATGACGACATTCAATTACCCAATGGAGAATAAGATTTCTGCAAATAAGATGCATCAATTTAATCAGAACTGGTCAATTTCTCAGACATTATCTAGAGAAACGGACGAAAGTCCTTCCTTCGTAAATCCAAATGAAAACCGAAATGATTTGAAACAGCAAAGTGATACTCCTGGATTATCCGAGTACAATCGTTTTTCCCAAGATATGCCTAATAAACTATACAACAAAGGCACAATACCAAAAGAATTCCGTGGTTTTCCAAAACCGCCAATAATATCTCCAGCCGATCAATGTTCCATGTCGCATTTTGATTTTAATAATTGGAACAAACAAAATCCACCGATTGCAGGAAAAACTTTCGATAACAAGGACTTAGATACCCAGAAATCTCATAGTAATTTGCAAAGCTACAAACAGCCAATGTCAGCTTCAGAGAATTTCTATAAAAATACAGAGAATCAGACATCCAACGACTTCGTACAGAGCAATGTATTCCAAGAACAACAACACCTACAAACATCAGATAGATTTCAATCCCCGCAAAATGTCGCTCAATTTGGTAACACCGCAGAGACTCATAAATCCGAGACGAAATCTCTCTGTGGTTTGAAAGTACAATATCGCCTTCCTGGATTAGAGAACAGTTCAGATGACGATGCTGACGTAGTAATCGAGGCTGAGAATTTAGATTATCGCATACAAAATCCATCTCTAACATCCATCAGCGCATATCAATTTTTATCATGCTCAACTCAAAGTCCACCACGTACCACTCATCCGGAAGTGCGCATGATTAACACACCATCACCACCGAGAACTCCGCAGCACAATTTGCACGAGATTGTACTTCGTAGAATTAAGTCAGCTATTATAGAGGGTAGCAAGATTCTAATACTGATTAGAGGACTACCCGGAAGCGGGAAATCCTATCTGGCTAAGAGTATAGTATCCACAACAATCAACGAGGATCCTGCACCGTACATTTTTAGCACTGATGATTATTTTATAAAGCTCGGCCGAGGTGTCTATAAATTTAATTCTGAGAAACTCCAAGACGCTCACAGTTTTAATCAAAGAAAAGTTTGCATTGCTATGAAGGAAGGCAGAAGTCCTATAATTGTTGACAATACGAACACACAGTCCTGGGAAATGCAACCGTACGTAACCCTGGCTGTGGCACATGGCTACATAGTCGAAGTTTTGGAGCCAAATACACCCTGGCTACAGAACGTCAATGAGTTGGCAAAGAAAAATCGTCATGGCGTACCTAAAGCCAAGATCAAAATTATGATGGAAAGGTATGAGAGAAATATTACCGGCCGTAAATTATTGCAAAAATTATCACTAAAATATCCCCCTAATAAAACTCCTCCGCAATTAAGGTCAATTCCTCCATTTGCTAAAGCTGAGACACGACAAGAAACTACTTTGGCCGATGCTATACCAGAACTCGAAGCCGTTAAGAATAAAAGTAAAGATGAGATATCGAAAACAGAAAATTCTGACAGCTTGGAAATCTCTGATAATCAAATCCGTCTAATTAATGATCCAATTAAAGAGAAGTATACAAGCTTATTTGAATCTCCAGATTTTGGCAATGTACTTGGACCCAGAATCCAGGATTACGAACAGGATTCCGAGTTAATGGGATTATTCATGACTAAATTGGCGGATAAGAAACGCATTGAAATGAGCGATGAGAAGACCGATGAAAACGACGAAGAGTACAGCATAAAATTGTCCAAATCATCGGAACTCAAATCGGCTGAAAGTTCTAAACAGTTAGAAATGCAACAACAACAATATCTAGGTGCCATTGGGTCAGAGAGAAAGGGTAGTATATGCATAACCGAATACGATAGTCCTGAAGAGGATAATATTAGCGCGGAGCAAGATAATACTGACAATGTTTTGTCTCAGTGTTGGGATTTTACTCTACTCCTGAATGGTAGACAAATACACAGTGTGTATCCTTCTATTTCGCACGTTGGTCCGAAAAATTCTACGCAGCCAATAAAGGAGCTGAAGATGATAGAACTGAGGAGTGAAACCAACATGGATGATGAAGTATCAGCAGAGTCAGGATCTGTTTCTGATAACGTTGTAACGCCTGCTAAGAATATTTTGTCGATCATCGATTGTACTGATGAATTAATTTCATCAGAAACTGTAGAGGATACTAATGCAGAACAAGATGATATTATATTTTGTAATATTAATGAGATTGATAATGAAAAAATGTTGGTATCTTTGAATAATGATAACACGGAGAGTGATTCGAATGATTCAAAGAATAATGTTATTGAGATACGTACAGCTATAGATTGTGAAAATATTGAGAAATCAGATGATACTGATTTGAATTCTACGTCGCAATTAATTCAACAACTATCTGATGCTGCTGTCGATGATATAATTACAGAGAAACAAGTCAAAGTACAAAATGATGATTTCGATAAAATCCATCAACACGATATGGAAGTCGATGAAGCATTTAGAACGTTACCTAGTGATCGTGGATTTGCAGAATGGATACAAAAGTTTGCACACAAAACAGCAAGTATGTTGGACGAGTCAAGCAGAAAGATGATGGATAATTGTAACATTGAAAAAAATAGTGAACTTCAGGAAAACATTGAATCCACGAATGCTAATGAAATTCAAGAGCGTAAGGAATCAGATTCTCAGATTAATAGGGACATCCAGGAGTCCGATACAAGTGCCAGTATAAGTACATCAAACAGATCTAGTACGGTTTTTGACAAATTCGTGGAAATGTTTAGTATTATTCCTAAAAATGAAGAAAATGATAAACTGGTAGAATCCGTTCAAGTGCTAGTGGAAACTTCAGAAATGGGTATTTATGATAACAGTGAATCAAGTGTCGAAGATAGTAAAGATAATGACAATGAAATTATCAACGATTTAAATAACAGTACCGAACAGGTTGAAGCTAATGAAACATCATTAGATAATATGATCAAAACTGAAACTGAAGAGACAACCTCCTCATCGCCTCTTGAAACTTTTTCTAACTTGGTATCCAGAAATAATTCTTTGAAGGAAAATACTGACATTGTTAAGGATAAAGTATCTAACAATGAGACTAATTCCAGTCTCGAAGAGAAAAGAAATCGAGAAGAAGCAGCAGATGTTTCTACAGTATCCCCAATAGGGTCAGAAACTTCCAAAGAAGAAAATCCTACTGACAAAGATGACAAAAATATATTAATAGCTAAATCTAATGAAGAAACCCTTGTAATGGAGCATGATACATTGACTAAAGTTAATGAAACTTCAGCAAGTCAACAGAAAGTGGATAAAAATGATCAGTCTGATGAATACAACGAGGTCATTAATGACGTAGTGAATATCATTAACGAAGAGAATGTTGTTGAGGAAATAGTTAGCCTCAACAAGAGCGTTCAAGACTTTGCAGAGACAGTTGACCATGTTGATTCAAAAATACCAGAGTCATCCGACAGTATAAATTCTGATCAGTATAAAAAACCACAAGGATTTACAAGTATATTTAAATACCCATATTATAAATTGAAGCAAGCTCTCGACAGAGGATCCCATCATAACAGCAATGAAAAATTAAATATAGAACAGTTTCTCAATGAATCTTCTGTGAATGAAAAGATAAAGGACAGCAAAGACTTTGAAGATCTGATGGAGCATCAAGAAGAGTCGGACAAAATTGCTTCAAATGACTTTGACTCAGAAGATAAAGCAAGTAATGAAAATATGGCTACGGGCGATAAGAACAAGGATACTGTTACAGGGGGACAAAGGCATAATGAAATCATCGATAACATAAACCAGATAACATGGAAAGAATCGCCATTCCCCGTGGATGAAATATCATTGCCATTATCTAAAGAGGAGGGTAAGACTGTTATGACGTCAGATGTCTCGACTAATACTTCCTCCTATGACTTCAATGTATCCTACGTAGGTGGTACTTCAGAGCCTGAATATACTGTAGTGGATGCTTTTAATAGAAGTATTAATGAGGGATTAGTTTTTGTGCCAACCGATCAGCCTCCATTGAAATTAATGCTTGACAAAAGTTCCATGACAGGTGAGGTTAATATATTAAGCAGTGACAATAGTCCTGACAGTAAAATTGTAAGTGAAACTATGGATCGTATAGTTGAATTGATGGATTTGTTCCCAAACATCCCAAAAGATCATTTGACAGAGATATATGGTAAATTGTGCAACTATGATTTCAATTGGGCTGTCGATGTACTGTTGGAAGGGATACCAGACGATGGAATAAAATATGAAAAACTAGAATCATCCAACAATCGGGGTACTGAATTGTTGTCATGCACTGAAATCACTTCGGAGAAGAAATGCAATAGACTAAAGCAACAATCCAGCAGTTCGGAATCAAATGATAGTGAGTCCAATGCCCAGTCTCAAACTGGCACTCCGAAGAGGAAGAAAGAGAAGAACAGGGTGTCCGAAGCAAATTTAGTACTGAAGAAACAGATAGAAGAGAAATTAAAGATCAGTGATGCCAGTTACAATCCGCATATTTTAAGGGTAAAGAGATGGAAAAATGGAGAGCCAGATATTACACCGGATGAAATAATTGAACAGCAAACATTAAATAAAGAGGCAATCGAATTTGCCGACTTCTCCAATGCAGAGGATGAATGTTTTGCGATGGAGTCTTCCCTTTTAACTACAGAAGATGTTACATCACTGCCAGAACATTATGAAAGTACTGAAAGTACAGATGATGATAGCGAAGAAGGAGAAATAATGGAGTTGAATCTAGGACATGACTTCATCCAAACTTTAGCTAATGAATTCGGCGATCCCGAATTCCAATTACCGGATGGTCTGTTCCCTGTGATACAGATTAAAAAATCCATGGCTCAGGGTCTGTACGCATTATGGATGGAAAGTATGCAACGACAACTTGATGCCCAACAGGAGCAACTAGACCAGATGATAGCGAAAGGTAATAATTATATATTTAGTTTGTTTGTATTCTGAGTCAAATTCAAAAACAGTCTGAAAATGTCTGAGTAAGCGAAAGTTAATCTTATGAGAATTCTTACAGACGCTGAGTATGCAAAATCTGTACAGCAAGAAGAAGCTAGAGCACTAGAGGAACAGAGACCACCAAATCTGCACGAGATGATGGACATGGAGATGGCTCTGGCCATTTATAATAATGATATGGTAAATCAATTTAAATAAAATTTATCATCAGTGATACTGTAATCGTATTTTTTTTTTACAGAAAGAGCAGATGAAACGGGAAACGCCAAATGATTTAGCTTCACGTTTAACACGACAAATGCTACACGAGATGTTCCCAACATACAATCCTGAAACACTGAACGAAATTTTAAACGCTCACAGTGGTAACTTCAAAGAAACTGTGGAAGTCCTGGAAATGAGTACAGGGCAACAACCGGATAAACCTGATACATTGAAGAAACAAAAGATTTTAATGGACAAAGTCAAAGAATGCATTAAGCCTCAGGTATGCCAAGTAGAATGAAGTTTGCCATTGAATTTGTTCGCAATTATTTTTCGTGAATTGTATAACAAAAGTTTATACTTTGTTACATATATTTCTTTCAGGATCAGCAGTCAGTTGAATCAGCATCACCATTTTTTGTTGTAAATCCAGATTTTAATATCTCTTGTAAAGTTGAACAATTAACATACGACAGTGCTTTAGAATTGGCACAAGATTCCAGAAAAGAGGCGCAACGACAGTTTTCCTTGCGTAATGAAAATTTCAATAAAGCCGCAGATGCTCATAGAAAAGGAAATCCCGAAGTTGCTACCTATTATTCGAATATGGTAATGAACTAATTGGTATTTCGAGCAATGTCATTTTTCGACAACTTCAACCGTGGAATTATACAATTTCAGGCAAAGTTACACTCGAAAAATATGGAGATAGCCAATTCTACAGCTGCCAGTGCATTTTTAGCAGCACAGGATTATCTGTCGAATGAAAAGAACACCTTGGACTTGCACAATCTGTTTGTACCTGAAGCACTAGAAGCTTTGGAAGTATTTCTGGATTATCACTTAAACAAATTGCGAAAAGAAAACAAGCGATCTGAATATTTATACATCATAACCGGCCGCGGTGCTCGCAGTAATAACGGGCAAAGCAAAATCAAGCCTGCCGTTTCCAGGAGACTTCAAACTAAAAATATACGGTAAGTTTCAAAAATTGCATCACGCGTCGAGGGAGGGCAATGTATTTAACAAACAAAAAAAATTGTTTCCCCCAGATTTACGGATGCTAATCCTGGCTGTTTACAAGTGATCATACGTAAGTGTAACGCAGTGGAATAGATTTCAATATTGTAACAATCGATTATGATAATAGTGCAGCTGGAATGTGATCTACCGACACCAGAGAAACAACTGGTATAGTATGGTCAATTAAAGATGATTAAATTATCGATTTAGATCGGAAACTTTTCACTTATTAGAGTATAAAATTTCATTTTACAAGATAAAGGATATTCTGCTGGTGATAACAAGTATTACTATTGCAGTGCATCCCTTTTAAATGGACTTGTATTACGTTACAATTTTTAATTACGTACACTTTATAAAAGAAAATCCTGACAGCAATAATGAACCAACTATTTTAACAGTCTGGAAACATTTTGAAAAATGTATAATTGTCATTTTGAATTCTCTATCTCTACTCAGAAAGAAGAGTACAGAACATTGTTATTTCGTTATGCCAATTGGCATAATTTGATTTGATAATGTCTCTCAGTCGAAAAAATCACGATAAGAGTAATTTTCTACGACGCGCCTACTTAATCCAGAGATTTTTAAAGTGATACGAAATTGAAAGAAAAAAAAATATTAGCCTTTTTATATCTTATGAGAGAATGCGAGAAACATTATTTTTATGTTACAAAAGTTTAATTGATAAAACGATAACTCAAATTTTAATGGTGTTATCTATAAGTGATATTGATGAGGTAAGATACATTCGGTCATCGGAGTACTTATGGAAAAGATATATTATCTGGAACCATATTGTCTCGCTATATCCACCAATCAATAGTATTTATCTTCAAGAATTTCATATGAAGAAGTACCTTGCCCCATCAATCCACAGCGTATAGAAATTTGCAGAGATACAATGTATAATTTGATTCTGCATACACCTACCTCATCTTGTAGTATGATAAGAAGAGGGGCAATCATTTTATAATAAAAATAACTACGCTTTCTGTTGGGTGCTTTCGAAATCCCTGTAGAAAGTGTAAGAAACATTATTGAATTGTAAGGAACATTTATACATTTATTTCGTACGCTATAAGAGTTTTTAATTACCTATGTTATTACACGGCGTGAACATCTGTCATTGCAGAAATAATTTAATCTTAACTCATAGTAACATTTTATGTTCTTCCTTTTACGACATATTCATTGTTGTCGCGGATATGATCATCCAATCATTAATTTTAAGATGATCAGTGTGTGAATAGTCTTGGAATCCTACGCGTATATTGCAATACTTTAATGTAAAGTGAATTAGATGTATTAATCTCGCGTAATTTTTTTGAGAAGCAAATATTTGTATGTAAAGTACACTGTTCTGTAAATTTCTAGCGAATAAAGCTTTGAAATTTGATAGAAGGAAGACTCGTGGGATGAGTTGAACTAAACAAAAATTTAACTCTGTCGATTTATTATTCTGATTAAATATTTTATTTTTATTGTTTTGTATCATATCTAATGCGCCTGTCGTGTATTTTTCTGGGACTAGGCTTCAGTTTCTTTGGCAATACCGTACGAACGTTAGGACTGCTTGAGATTTCGTGTTTCGCTATCTTTTTAGCTGGACTCTTTGAATTTGGTGATTTCAACTGAGCTGACATTTTTCTAGAATTGATATCAGGTGATGATTGTTCGATTATAGTAGCCAATCTTGCTCTTCGATGTCTGTCAGTATATGTAAATGGCTTCGTATTGTACATTTGATTTGGTTCTGATCCAGTTGAGCCAACGGGAAAACCATAATAACGTGCATCAAATTTATAAGGAACAATATATGGCAGAAAACTAAATAAAATTTTAATACAACTATTAGAAATAACCAATGCGAAAACTTTAGTAGTCTTCATATATCCTATGTGATCGTACCTTTCATAAGAATAATTCTGATATCCCTCATTAATAGTTGTATGGTCACTACTATGCATTCTACCTTCGCAGTCATCATCCATCATGTTCGGTCCATCAAAATTATACTGTCTAGCACAATTTAAAAAATCATTTTTAACTAACAGACTTTTTAATCTTGGTGTACTCGTACTACTTCCTTTAGAAGCAATAGTTTTATTACTGTGCTTTATAATTGGTAATTTGGAATTAGAGTCATCCGATACTTCATATAAATCATTCTATACATGTCAAATGCATACAAGGTAATGATTTATCATCATTAATATTAATATTCTCTGATCATAATAATACCTTTATGTTCTTTTCAGCATTCTTTAAAGCACCGAGCAATCTCCTTGAGGAATATACATTCTTAGCTCCCCACCTTTCTTCAGATCTTTTAGCATCAACAGCAACAGTCGGATTGCTTTTATCTGACCATGTCATTTTTGATGAACTTGATTTATTCGACAGACTAGGCCTGGCATTAGAACTAGAAGCCACAAGTCTTGGCACTTTGGTTATATTGCTACGAAGTTTTGGTTTCTGAATGGATACTTGCTGAAAGACGAATAATACTATCTGTAAGGCACAAAATATACAGGGAACTATGCGTTACTTTTGTTTTACGACGACGTTCCGACGTTATGTAACTCAGAAGAACTGGATTTCGCCATTGATGTGGATCATGAGACGAGTTCGATATTGTCACAGTATTTAACTGCCTCGGTGACTCGTTCTCTCTAAGAATACAATAATTTATAGCAAATGTAATAATCCTCCATTATTTTTCAGTCTAGCGAACCGCAAGTCACTGAAGTATCTATGATCCAGGAGTCTTTTGACGTTACTTCTATTCTCAGGATCATATATTAACATCAGCTTAAGAATGTCTCTACCATCTTCAGACGCTTGTGGTAATAAATTACCAACACCGGAACCTCCTTTGCTTGGAAAGAAATATTCGCAGTTTCTAGATTTGCTGCGTACAATGAAACTATTGTCATTGTTGTGCTATGACGAAGACAGCAGGAATATTATAAATGATAAAAAACTATAACATTACTGTCTGCGAAATTTTGCAACTACTCTTGCGTGAGGTGTTCCTAAGATTGCATGAATTTTCGTTATTTGATCCACCTCGTTTGCACCAGGAAATAATGGCTTTAACCTGTAAATACGTCGTCGTTATAATTCTTTTAAATTAATTTGCTATAATTACTGGTTCTTATATATTCTAATGCGATGGGACCAACGTTAGTAATTCATAAAAAACGCAACCGGTCGCCCAGACATCCATTTTGGGACCGTAGAAACCAGTGGTTAAAAGACATTCTGGTGAACGATACCATCTGGTTGATATATATTCTGTATAAGGTGGCCTACTGTAAATTCCACGAATGGAGCCAAGATCTGCAAGTTTTACTACGTCGCCCTGTAAATCTTATTGTGATAAATACTGGTGGTCAATATGTAGTTGGCTAATGGAATTACCTTCAGTAAAATATTTTCTGGTTTAATATCGCGATGAAAGATTCCATGTCTGTGCAAATGTTCCAGTCCCTTAAGTAATTGGTACAGATATATCTTAACTCTTTGTTCCAGAATGACACGTCTAATGGGAAACAGAAAATAATTCAAAAAATTTATGATGAGAGACAATAATATTATATATATATATACCCTTTTCTTGCTTTCATCATATCATAGAGACTCATGTCCATCAGTTCGAATATTAATGTGACTTTTCCTGGTAGGGGATCACTAATAAAAAAATATAATTTTGTAATAAGTTCGAATCTTTTTAATTTATTGTATAAAATTAATTTGAATCATATACCAGTGGGATTCAACCATGTATAGAATATTTGGATGACGAATGATTTTTCTCATTGCTATTACCTCGGCGCTTTCTAAGATTTCATTCATGCTGCAAATACAAAATCATTTAATGTATTTTAAAAATATTCTGACTGCTGCGATTACTTCTGGTAAATTTTTTTCAGCCGCTTCGCCGCGTACAGCATTCCGTTCTCTCGATCCTGACATTTTAACACTTCTGAGAAGGATCCTTCGCCAATTTTTTGTAGTACCTTGTACTCTGTGTAACATCAACAAAATCATTACCCTCTTATTAACAATTCGATAACCTGTTGAAAACCGTAACAAACGTTTGCGGAAACTTACTTTTCAAAAAAGTCGTAGACATCACGTTAACTCAAAACACTGATCTCCAGGTTTTTCGAGCTAATTTGACATCCTTACGTCGAAGAATCATTTTTGAAAATCGATTTTGATTGATACATACATTGACAAATATAAACTTCATGCAAAAGATTTTCTGTTGTTATCCATGGATACATAAACATTAACAAATCGGTAATAGTATGCCAGGTACAGTAAAACATATCACGCTGAAAGCAATCTAGATACAATAGTAATTCTAGTGTCTTAAAAATTAAAAGATATAATGTCAAAGATTTATGTGGGATTTCTTTATAGGAAAGAAATTATAACAAGATCGATTAATCGTATTGATTGATAATTCTGTTCTATTTTCTCCCATTTTCTCTATCTTACATAGTTAAGAAGTCTTATCAGCCACAGCTTGAAGAGTAGTCAAGTAAGATGCAGTAGTCGTTAAGAACTATAATTTATGAGAAATATAATTTTTATCTATTATCTATTAATTCTTATTCATTCCCTAGATTACCTTCAAATAGTTGTCCAAATGTAAATCACTCATTTGTCCAACTGTTAATCTTGGTACACGCATACTGCGCATTAATATAAATAAAATATCTCTACGTTGATCAATTAATAATGATTCCCAATTGCAATGATACACAGCCAGTTCCACTTTGGTCGCCTATAAACAAATATATTTATTCATACCTTATATATCTTTACTTTACGTTCAGAGCCGTACCTCGGTGTTAAGTATGTCAGCAGGTAAATAATAAAATAATAATTGCAACAAAACACAACCTACGTACAGCATGAGTGTTGCTAATGAATTTATCGATAATCTTTCTACCTGTAATTGAAGGACAATTATTGAATATATTCGCCCGGTACGTCATTACGTAAGATCATATTTAAATTCATGATACAAATACACGAAGTATAATAGGTCGCCATTTCGCAATTTAATAAAAAATGCTGAAGATGGTGGAAAACAAGCAAAATTATCCGATACAACTTACACTTAATAATTGAAAACCCAGACCAGAAACCGTGATAATCGCTGTACAAAACAGTACAAGTACAATATATGTGTGTATATCGTCAATATCGTTTATCGATCTAATTATTGAAATGAATAAGCAGTGTGTATTACGAAGAATAAAAAAGAACAGAAAATTTGCATTATTCTCTTATAAATCAAGATCTTACCTCAGGACTTCACTCTGATACTTTACACAACGGGCAGTTCTTGCACGAATAGTTTTTCGACCTTGTTCCGCATGACAATCGAGGGTTAAAGTTCGGAAAAGATATTGCAGATATTGTAGCTGGGCGCAACAATGAAAAACTAATATTCCAAATATAATCTCAACTGCAAGTGTACAACCATTCATTTGTATTGCTATTATTTGTTGAGCATAGGCTAGTCCGTAGAAGAACGTAGAATTCGTATAATCATACGGAAACCACATAACAAGCGGAAGAACTCTTTCTTTTTGAGAAATGGGTGAAAAAATATAATCCAAAGCCAGAAGAGTGACGCCTACCGAATAACTTCCATATACTATTATACCAATTTTCTTGTATGTTTCAATATAATTTACTAATGGTTCCACGTTACTTTTCAACGAAGCTTTTACGGATATCATTAGTTTCATTAACTTTCCACGATACACGTTGTACATGATCACTTTTATAATAACGTGAAAGTACGCGCACTGTAAATTGTCGTAAATATTTATATATTCGTAAGATATTATATTATTAATGATAGAAACGTACCTGGGAACTTAAGATTTCTGTTACCGCTGTTGAATGCAAAGAATTTTTTATTATATAAATTATCACTTGACAAATGGTTAAAATTATTAGAGAGATCACGAGCAAAATGTGTAAAGCGTTTAATGTTTTTCGAAAATTCGAAACAGTGCCTGCATCTGGCCAAGCTGCCATAAATTTCAAATAGTAACTTGTGTATCGGAAACAAGTATCGATGGTCGCCATAATAGTATATTGGATAAAGTCAGCGCTATTAAATAAACTGAAGGTTCTCGATTCTCTAGAGGAATAACTATGAGAGAAGGTGAAGAGTAGAGAGAATTGCATAGGCGTATCGATGGCGCACAAGAAAATTAAATATACAGTACTGCAGCAGCTATAGACACTATGAAATTATAGGTAGCACATAAAGTTACGATTTGTAGAAACATGGAATTATCTTCAACCCTACCATTTTTTATTCTCCCTGTCGAACGTAATACCTACATATGTTGCACAATTTATGCGTTATTCCTGACACTCGTTCGATACTGGGATAAAGGCAAAGAGAAAAAAATAAATTTCAATTACGGAAACAGTTTCTAAGGGTTCTTGTGTGATTTCAACATTTTTTTTTATATATTTCGAATTTCAACATTCTACACTGGCACTGTAAGTGATTCGCTACAGCATATATTAATTACTAATTAAGTAATGTTTTTCTTGCATTGCAATCCAATATAAGTACTTTGTTTCTTGATGCTTAAATAAATAAGGTCTTTATAGACGATATTTAAAACTATTTCTGAAGATCTGCCGCAGTTGCGCCTTGCGCGATCTCGCCGGTAATCGTCGCGTGATATATTTGTAACAACAATGGCAGCCCGAAAAGGACAGCAAGCATTGAGACTTTTGTTGGGACAATGCGTACCTTCGATGAAAGAAAATGCTGCAAAGATTCGTGTGAAAAAATTGGACTTTGACTCACATTTAAATATGGTAAAGATTCGCCTTATGACATTATAATGTACTCTGTCATTCGATTCTCAAAGTGTTTTAAGGTTATTTTAATGATCCACTTTATTAACATTACAGTATTTCAATAAGCATGAGTATCTTTATGCTCATGATCCACAGAAACTTTGTAAAACAGGTGACACCGTCCTGGTGCAGACCCTGCCATCGAGGTTAACACGTATTATTACTCACAAGGTATAAATAAAATGATTAAACTTACTACTAATCGGTAGGACATGTTTTAATGTGCATTACAAAGTATTGATCTTTATTTATATTTGTTCAAGTTTTACATAATAATATAAATTTTGTTGATATTTTCATATCAATCTATAGGTAGTGAATGTTATATATCCCCTTGGTGATATTACTGACCCTATAACCGGAAAGAAATGTGTCGTTAGCAAATACAGGTATTTAATGTTTTTATTAGTTTGTCCGATAATCAGACTCAAGATATATGGATATTTACATAATATGCTTATTAATTAGGGATGATATAAAGAGAACTCAAGAGATTTATGGAAAATCAGAGAATTCCTTTGATTATGACAAAGCACCACCGAGAGGTAGTCAGGAAGGTAAACTTGACTTCAGCCACAAAGAAGGATACGTTAAATATCATGAAGATCCTGAAGACCCTCAAACTCATGCAGTTCAATAATGTATTCACTCTGTATCATAGTTAATAAAATTTCCTAAACTAAAATCATCCCTTATTACTCAATTACATAAATTAACAAGTTAATTGTACAAAAATTTTATGATTAAAAGAATTTTAAACGTGTGAGAAGATTTTACTGATAATTACTAGGCAGATTTACTTTTGTCGGATCTGATAATAGATGCAAATAAAATCAAATCTTTTATAATAGCATTACATTTATGAGTATTAATTGTAGGTATTGCATGTAGTTTTAAATAAAAAAGATAACTATTCTATTTCAGAAATACTTTATTATCAGATAGTTTCATTTAATGTACCATCCATTGTACTTCGCATTGACTCCTGAAGTTTCATGGTTGTAATAGCCTTTTGTACACTCGTTTTTGTCCATTTCCATTCAGTCACTGACACTTTATGAGAGAGATACCGTAACCGAGATAACAAAAAAAGAACTGAAAAAATCAGTCAGACAAAAATTCTCTCTCAAGAGCGGCTCCCATCGCATTCCACTCCCCATCATCCTCATTGTCCAACGCATCTATATCTACAGAATCTTGAGAATTATCACCGAGATCCAAATCATCAGGTAGATCTTCTCCGCGTCGAAACCGTGTAACAGGGTCGTCATCCTCGTCATCGTTTTCGTTTTCGTCGTCATCATCATCATCATTATCGGGTTCCTTACCTTCGTACGGTGAGTCTTCATCGCTGGAACTGTTCGGCGATATTTTTTTTCTCTTCTTTGGAGACGCACCTTGTTCATCCCCTTAAGTAATATTTTTTTAACAATATTTAATAACTTAAACATTTCTTTCAAGAAGCAAATAAAACATACCATTTGTCGAGTCAATTGAATCTGAACTGTTTCTACGTTGCCTCTTGATGCCCAATTCTTCGTTGCCAAGAGTAGGCATGTCTGCTTCCTGGTCGCTCATATCCTCCTCAACTTCCTTATCCATATTAGCAATTTCCTCCTGGGTAAAAGACATCAATGGATTGATACTGTCAGCGAATCTATCGGTTGTCCCTTTTTCTTCCTCCTCGATGCGCTCGGGACTGCTGCAGTGCGGAGGTGGTATCCTGGATCCACGTGCCTGTTATTACTCATTATCATTAATTTCAAGAAATTCAATATTCCATTGATATTTAATAACGCGACTCTAAAGTACGAAGATCTCTTGTTGATTCAGCAATATTCAATCAGCTACTCGACTCTCGAAAACCATCCTCTTGTCGAAGATCCATCTTAGAAATGGAATGAAACGTTAGTTCAAGTTAAATAAAATATTCTCAACGACATTTTTGGTCAGTGCAGTTAGCCTTTTCTTAACTGAAAATTTCAAAATATCTTATTCTTTTAACTTATACACGACTGATCTCGTATCTACCTTCATTGTTAGAGGAAATAGACGCTCGTCCACTCTTTCCCAACGCTCTGCACATGTCCACAGCCAGTCAGGATTCACTATTTTTATGCTGGGATTTTTCTTAGCTGCATTCGCTTTCGCTGTGCCCGGTTTAATCGCCACCAGATGTGTTGTTCCTTCAGTTAGATCCTTATTGAATTAATATTCAAAGAATAATTCAGTATTAGCCAAGTTTCACGATGCTAAAGCATAACAATATTTTTATTTACCTGGGTAACTTCTGCTCCCAGAGATCTTGCTACTTTGTAAGCACGACTCTGATGAAGCTTTTGATGCGTCGCGATAAGACCGCTAAATGTTAAGCGTAATCCTTTGAGCACTCTGGCTCTTACACGAGGTATAATTTCTCTGAGAGATTTACGTCCTGCATCGCTTTCAATATTGGCATAAAATTCGGCGTGAATCTTGCGCAATATGTCCTCCAGGTACATCAAGTAATCATCGTGATCTTCATCTTCCGTAACACCTTGCTTCTTGGAGTTATCATCTTTCTTTGGACTTATTTCTATTTTAGCTTCGTTTGCTGTTTCTTTGAGCGTAGACAATTCTTTTAATTCTTCAGTTGTTTTTTCAGCTTTTTCATTTTCTTTGTCTGCTGCAGTTTCTTCTTTGTTGGACTGTTCTGTATTTGTTTCAGATTGTATTTCGGTCTCATTTTTTTCCTTAACTGTTTCTTTCAATTCTTCTGTGACTTTTGAACTTGTATCAGACTCCCCTTTAACAGTTGTATCATCACCGGATACACCATTCTCAGTATTTGGATTTTCAGATTCATTTTTAAAAGCTTCACTGGTATCAGAAGATTCTGGTAAATCAGGCATATCGTATTTACCCAAACCAGGTGGTGCGTGTATGTCACCAGTGTGCCGAAAAAAATGGTAGGGCTTTACTTGTACTAAATTTCCACATCCTTGCCATACGTCTTCTCGGTCATCTATGATACACACCATATCATCCCCGCAAGGAAATAGAGCTCTGTCAAATACATATAAGTTTTGTATGATGTAGATTGTGCGAAAGAGAATTAAGTATAAAATATAGCAGACATACTTGAGATTAGCAGTTTTTGATGCAGGATCAAAACATTCATCCCTGGAGAGTATTCTGTGCGAGAACAGAACACCATCTTTATCCAATAACGCAGCTACGGTATGTGCATAATTTCGTGCTCCGAAAGTACAAATATGCAATTCATACAAGTGACTCATTTCAGACAAAAAGTGACGTGTACCAGGTCTTAAGCGTGTATGATACCATGGAGAATGAGGTCCATACAATTGGTAATGATATACATCCTGTGAATAATATAATTTTTATGAAATAGATTCGATATTAATATTTAGAATTTTAGTCGAAATTTGTACATACCTTCATATCAGGAGGTACGTTGTCATTGGTGGTATGTACTATTGTTTGATCAAGATCAACCAATAAAGCAAGCTTGCGATCACGCAAAAGTCGTTGCTCATCTTCCTTGCCAATTTTCTCAGCTAACTCAGGGCATACTTTTAATTCAGGAATACTGTGTACCATAGGTACACTGGCCTGAGAGACTACACCCTTCTCTCCATCCTGTCCAGATTTTTCTTCTCTCAAGTCTGCACCACACTCTGCGCACAAGTCCTTCATGACTGTTGGATGTGTGCATCCTTCCAAAGTGACCACAGGTTGCCTGTAAGAGTGATTTATCAAGCTACCATTCGAAGAACCAAAGATGACTTCAGATGTACGCAAAGGGATAGAAAACACCACAAAGATATAAAGTGCAATCCTGATTGCGTACATCCAAAATCAAAATATGATGTTTATAGCCTGGTCCCAGTGAGCGGTCCCTCAGCATCAGGACCTAAATAACTGCAGATGCGGAGCACCAGCGGCTTGTAACGTCTTAGGTTAAGAAAGAAGTATACCCGGGCTGAAGAATATCGCCCTCCTTCGCCAAGAGTTTGATGACACGTCCAAATCGCGTTGCTCGGAGCTTTTTTTCTGCGCCTTTAGCAGCATCACTACCTGGCGCTACGCAGTGATACAACAGCAAGACTCTGCCCGCGGATACCATGGTACCCACCGCAACCCGCCACTTCAGAATTTTCCCTTGTTGTCCTCCGGACGGGAACGTCACCTCCACCGTGGTCATCGTTCTTCAAGCGTTCATATCCAAACGACAGGAGAACAAGTCGATAGCTCAACCTTACTAAAGCCAATTACTTATTACAGTATTATTAACACTGGAGCTTCCACTGATTTCGCGCGGGAGATGCTATAAACATGCCGACACTCGGTTTTCGGTACAACCGTGGCATCGATCATAAAGCCGTAGAGTATGAAGTATATAGTGATAGAATAATGAATCCTTTATATTATAAAGCTACCCGCAGTCGGTGAAATGGAACACGTTGTCTGTTGTTCTGTTACCGGTTATTATCAGTTATTATAGAGCTATAAGTTACCTTTCACTTCTTCACAGCTTTGTCGGACGACTAAAATATCGGACTCCTCGTTGGCCAAATCTTCCACGAGGTATTATTTTGACCAATAAGAATTCGTTCTTCGACTAGTACGACCAGTACGCCTATGCTGTGAATATAGCTTGATTAGATCACTTTATGTTTAAAAAAACCGTCAACTTTATTGTTGCCTGTGTTGACATAAAGGAAGTAAATATAAGGATTCCATAAAAATTAATTAATATACTTTGGAAATATAAGAAGAATGGAGTCAGGTATACAAAGAGAAAGTTTTGGTGCAACGAGAACATTATTGTACACACCACGCAAACCAGGAATACAAGGTCCGAGGCAACAGTTCAACGTTGGGCCCAGACGTTTAATGCTACATTCAGAATTAGAGGATTCTGATAATGCTTATGAGATTGCAAGCGAAGGTAACAGTATAATTTATTATAATGAATATATTTGTACAAATAGTTACAATTATGATAAAGTCCTTTCGGGTTCATTTATATAGAGCTGCTTACACAAACGTGGGCTATCTGGGGAGTATCTCGTCTATTTGGATTCGATCCAGATAATGAAATAAAATTAAAATTATATGCTAAGAAATTACGGGAGGAGATTGCCAGTATTCTAACGCAAGAAAATGTTACGTACGAAGCAAAATTCACAATCATACAAAATTTTTCACCCAATCTCACAAATCCATTTGCATTAAAGGTAATTATTACATCGATAATTTATTGCCAATGTAAAAACACAACAATTTTATTTAGGTGGAGGTACATGCTAAATCTATAGAAAATCCAAACATAGAAAAATCTATCTATAAAGGAATATTTATGTCCTGGAAATCTGTATTGGATGATATGAATGACAGAAATTCAGTGACATTACCATTATTACTCTGTCGAGGAACACAAAGTGCTACAAAGGCTGTACATATAATAATAGGACATATGTTCGACTGTATGATAGTTGCTTTAAATACTAGTCAGGATGATCTACTATGGCTGTTGCCAATCATACTAACTTCTACAAGTAATGAAGATAAAAGTCGCAAACCAGGAGAAGTCTCATTAGAATATAGAATACCAGGATTACCACCTTCCGATACCATAACTGTTAAATTTCCATTTCCTACTTTAGTAACACTATGGACATCGTACGTATATATAATCACCTATTGGCATCCATAATTTAGATACTATCGTACCAAAAGAATACTATTAGTTAGTATTGCAGGATTTCCGAAGAAAAAAATAACGAAGCAGAAATTGACAATGATGTAAAAGTAAACGTAGAAGACGTTGAAGAATTTCACAAGATATTACGTTCGCATATGCTAAGTGTCGCTGGCTTACAGCTGGGTCTCTGTTTACTGCATAAAATTTGTATGCCATCTTCAACTATAACAGATAACAGGGTACGCAGTAATATATCAATGAAATTGGGATTACGATTATTAATGATAATTACCTGCATAGATTAATTATTCTTTCCAGATAAAAATAGCAAACAGCGAAGCAATGAATAGAGTATTATCATTCTTACAAGAATCAGCATTAAAGCAGCTTTACACTCTACATCTTAATACTCCATTGAATTCAACCAGCAGCACAACTTAATGAAAGAGCAATGGATTTGCATTCTCGTAAATCGCAATTACGTATTGATAGAACGTGGACAAAGAAGTTATTGAATTAAATACAAAAGAACTGTTTTTCCTTCAGCTATTTTATTTACTTCGTTTCGTTATAAAATACAATCTCATACTTGCCAGTCATTCGTTATTCGTCAATTTCATGAAATTATAGATACGTCCCATATTAAAGTAATTGATATTTATAATAAACCACTAACTTATTTATGTCCCATACATTTTCGTTTGGTCAACAATGTTCTCTGAATGATATTCATTCATTAATGTCTGCAGTTTCCATCTAAATCGGAAAAACAATATTTTTTACAATAATTATTCTTCGAGTGTACATAGGCAATAAAATTATTGATACTAGATAATAAATCTTACATTGGATTCCGTTGATGTTCTTCTTTTTCCTCTTGATGAGTTACTTAAAACGTAGTGTTTAAAATCAACGTATCCTTCGGGTTTCTCGTCATATGGTGGAGGTACTAATACTCCAAGAACTTCAGGGAGCATAAATGGTTTCAACCAAGTAACGAGTGGTGTTCGCCCCTTAGTGTATTGTCCCTCTCGATGATAAAATAATAATCCATCCAAGGGAGGTAAAGTAGTTAAACTTGTTAGAAATTCATAAACATTTGAATCACAAGAAGTATTTGGCAATGGTATAATAGGATAGGTGTTCGTTGATGTATTTCGCTCCTTCAGTTCTTGTATTTCGTTGAGTTGTGACTTCAGCCAGTAGAATCTGAACTCTGTCTAAAATATAAAATACAAGGAATCGTCATATTGGGAATAAAATGATACGAATAAAAGATAAAATAAACTATTACATCGCAATTGAGAAGAGGCTGATTAGACCATGCCAATATATCTAAAACAAAATACATTTTCATCTCTTTTATCCAGATACAATCCAGTATAGTACAACTGCTCCTATGCTCATTAGAATTCCCCCCAGGAAGTGCAGACTTAAATCGTCCAAGCCTTGTGCCTCTTCTATTATATGCTTTGGTTTCACCCTATATGTAATAGTTGCATCATCAGATAATAATTCACAAGATATTATTTATTAGAAATCAAAGTAACGAAGAAAACAAACTTTGCAAGCTATCACAAAAGATCTACGTCCCACAGGACAAGGTACCATCACCCATTTCTCCAAATAATCTTGTGGCACTTCGAACATCCATTCTGACATCATTAACTGATTTGCATAGTAATGACTTCTTTTAACCGGCCGCTTCTGTTTATCAACTTCCATTTCCTCATTTTCCTCATCTGAATTGAGTACCTCCTCGAGGATCCTTCGACCGGCGTTAAATGCGGCATCCCGACTTCTATGTTAAAGAAATGACATCGGCCTGTTTATAAATCACAGCAACGAAATTTAGTAAGGTTAATAAGGAACAAACTTTTTTTGGTAGAACAGTAAACGCTGACGTCTAATTTCTTGTGGTGTATCGTGATTGTCGACCTCTAATCTGTAATTATCTTTCTTTATCGGTTTCTTGTAAAGCGACACACGAGGATTAACACTGTCCTTTTTACTACTGTCGGTTGACAGATCGGTAAACTCTGCCGCCATAACGCACGTTACTACCGACCGATATTTTGCGCACAACCTTTTATTTGCCAGCAGAGAAACTTAGTCAGGTGGGGTGGGGGAGGTGAAAAAAATGTAATAATTTTTACATTTTTTATTCAATATAAAAAGCCAAAGGAAAGAATTTTTCGTAACCTTATCCTTAAATTATTTGAACATAACATGCTTTTTTTGTCAAATATATATTTCGTTACAATATACATTATTGCAATATGCTTTAGCTTTATAAGTTTAAAACGTTTAAACACTGAATTGCTTGGTTACCGGTATACAAAAATATATTCAATAATTTTCAATATACTTTTGGTCCGCTTTTATCCCTTTTTTTCTGAAGCTTACTTAAACGCAATCTCCATTGTATTTGTTTGGTTGTACAATTTGTCTGTCAACATTAGTAAGACCAAAAATTAATATCAGTGTGTAATAATTAATAGATAACACTGACAATAACGTCATTAATTTCTGAATGCTCAAAGTGTATCTATGTAATGTTTAACAAAAAAAAAATAAAGAATTGCACTAGGTAACAATCGTTCCTTATCGAATGTCTAAGCTAACAAAATCATTTCCTTTCAACATAACAAATTCGCTATATAATCACATCACACGTTGAGCATCGTATTCTGTAACAATTAAGAAAAGAGTAACATTCTATATAAACGGTAAATAAATCGGGCTTAATTAGGAATGTATACAATTATTGAAATAATCGTTGGAATGTCAATTTTTGACTAAAGGTAAACTTTGTACAGTAGAATTAAAGTGTCGATGTGTTTAAAATATTGCATAATTACTTATCATTAATAAATATCATCCAGCCTCGTCAAGGTCAAGTGTATGCATTTCGTAAATAGAAAATGCACTCTATTGATATTACTTGAAAAAATGTTCGAAAAGTGTTCTTGTAAAATTGCAACTACTTGTTTTTAACAACGTGCCATTTTAAGGATAATAAATAACGTTTTACGAAAACAAAATGATACGAAATTAAATATGATCACAGTTACGTAAAAAAGGATTAGTAAAGCCGAGTCATGTTCTTTCATTGTAGTTCGTTATAAAGCGTGTTAACTAAGGAGTCATCCTCTTAGTGATGGTTGGGCTTTACCCATTTATACGAGCCATAGTATTTAAAGTTATTGTTTGCAGCCAACTCGTCAGCTTCCTTAGGACCTCGAGATCCATACCTGTAACATAGGGATATTTTGAGTATTTCAAAAAATATTTAAACACTAATATTAAATAGCTCAAAATATTAATAGACACGAATAACATACGTGTATGGAATTGGTTGAATTTTTTCATTCTCAATGCGATGCAGAAGTGGAGTAAATATTCTCCAAGCCTCCGAAAGTTCATCGTTTCTCACAAAGTGCATTTGAGAACCGCAGAACACATCCAGAATAAGTCTTTCATATGCATCAGGTAGTTTCATATCCTAAATACGAATAGAATCCAATAGATAGATTTTTACAAGTCATAGAATCAATCTAATTTTCATTGTAGAACCAGTACGCACCTTGTATCTACTACCATAGGTTAAGTCAAGCTCTGTCTCTTCCATATCAAAGGTGATTCCAGGTGACTTTGTCATCATCTTTATATAGAGTGCTTCGCCAGGTTGCACTCTAATTACAAGTTCATTTCTCTTAGGCATACCATCGAAAATATCACCAGATACATCTTGATACTGAATTCTTACTTCAGCTTTACGTTCGTTGAGTGCTAGAATATGAAAAATTCATCGGTGCTTATTGTACTATATTGAACTTTAGCATACAAACATTGTATATACTACAATGCGAGAAGTACGCGATAAGCGCGTTAATGCCAAAAATACTCCAGCCATGAACGGATAGCGTGTGCAAAATACTCTGTACTCCAAAAGTTAATATTACTCACTACGTACGTACTACTTACTCATGTAATATTAACTTTTAGCGTACGGAGTGAGTACGATAAAGTTGCTTTGCATACCTTTACCACATCGAAGAATAAACGGAACACCGTCCCAACGTTCGTTATTAATTCTGAGTGCGGCTAAGGCAAACGTTGGTGTATTCGAGCCAGCTGGAACTGTTGGATCATCGAGATACCCTAGTCTCGCTTCAGGATCATCAGAATCTGGATTACCAACATACTGACCGAGGACTACATCCTCAAGTTCTAGTGCCTTTATTGATTTAAGAACCTTGACCTTTTCATTCCTAATAAGAAGTACGAGAAATATTAAATGGATCATCATATTTGAATCAATCATTAGAGAATTTATGTATTACCTGATATCGTCGGGATGACAGGAGACAGGTTTTTCCATGGCAACCAACGATAAAATTTGTAATAAATGATTTTGCATGACGTCCCTAATGATACCAAATTCGTCGAAATATCCTCCCCTACCCTGAGTACCAAATGGTTCCTTAAATGTAATCTGAACAGAAGCTACATTATCTCTGTTCCAGGTAGGACTAAATATTCTATTTCCAAATCTCAAAGTCATCAAATTCTGAACCATCTCCTTCCCTAAGTAATGATCAATACGATAAAGTTGTTCCTCCTTAAACAAGGCTGCAAGATGGTCTGAAAGCTTTTGAGAACTAACATCATCACGGCCAAAAGGTTTTTCGATAATTATCCTGGTCCATCCTTTTGCTCCGATACAGGTATTTCTGATATGCACAGTAACCGGTTCGAAAACGGTGGGCGGTAATGCTAAATAAAATAATCTATGCGCTGAGACTCCTTTCTCAAATTGCTCTAATTCTTGATTGAGTAATTCAAAATCTCTCCGGCTGTCGTAGTTTCCAGCTACGTAACGATTCAATTTCCAAAATTCCTCATATCTATCCTCCTCGCCAGGTTTCATCTTCATATACGGATCACATTTCTCTCGTAATTGAGCAACAGTCATTTTACTTCTGGCATAGCCAAAGAACGTTGTAGTCTTCGGTAAAAGATTATCCCTAAAGAGCCACCAGAGTGTTGGATAAATCTTCTTCTTGGCCAAATCACCCTGAATAAAATTTAAAAAAAATTATTAAACACCAACTCTACTCTACTAGTGTGCCTTCTAGAATATTTATTTCTGTCACAAAATGACGACTTACAGAAGCACCCAGGGTAATGAACACATGAGGAAATGAACCATCGAAATGGGTTCCCTCCAGGTGATCCATATCCGCTGACTTCAACGACTGCCTAATCAGCATCAAGCTGTCCTCGGTCGACGCTTCTATACCGAAGAAAATTCATGACACGTGAGAGCCTTATTAAAAATATCATTCCTAGTCATTAATTCGGATTTAATCTTCATTAACACTTGAAAATCAAATTTACAGCTGTGAACCAACAGCACCTATAGCATTAGAGTGTTGACTGTCTCATCAAGGTCATTACGTGATTACAGATGACATAAGAACAGGCTTTTCGTGCGTAAAGGCTCACGCCATATTTTTACATAGTCACTCATGGACGTAAGTTCAACCATTCTGCATAAATTTACACAAGTGATATAAGGAACCAATGTTATATTATATAAAAATATATCACTGGTATACAGGGTGTTTCTTTTATCTCTGCCACCTGAAATATCTCAGTAATTATCGATGTCACAAAAAAATGTTCCAAAC
>JARPRG010000406.1:595657-621389 GCA_031001745.1 Hartigia nigra
TTTGGAACATTTTTTTGTGACATCGATAATTACTGAGATATTTCAGGTGGCAGAGATAAAAGAAACACCCTGTATATCCACTTATCTTAATCCCAGTAATTAAAGACGCGAACGTGACCTATCATTAATCATACAATCAAATGATATGGCGATTTATTCAGCGATTAGAAATTTAAGCAAATAATTTAGGATTCAGGCATCTCATCAGTGGGAAACGTGATAGTGTATCATTGATAACTCAAGCACGTCAATGAACGAGAAAGACGTTTAAGTAAGCTTTGACTTAATTAAATTCTTTTTCTTTTCAATGCCAGAGGTCAAGTTCAAATTAGGAAATAGCACTGATAGGCTTTAAGACACACGTGCACACAAAGTGTAACTTATTACATTGCAAATGAACGTGTAGGCGAATTAGAATACATTATGCAAGGAAGTTTTTCATTTTTTATTTTTTTCTAAAATGTATCCTGCTCATTGAAAATGAATAAGACAGTATTACAATGGGATTGTGACAGAGTGAGTTTGGATTTTTATTATTAACGTGACTTCCTCGAGCGATTATATGGATTTCCCTTCGATTAATATCCACGAATGAAATATATAGTGACTCCGTGACGGTGATAAAGTAGAATGATGCTATCGTATATAAGCAGCCGACCTAGTATTAAATCTTTTTGCATTGACACAGGTAATTTTGATTCCATCAAAGCCGTGCGATCAATGATCCATTACTGTCAATAAATGTAATAAATGATTTTTGTCTAGGACACAAAAGATAATTTAAAATTACAAATTCAAACATTACATAAGACTTGAAAATTTCTTATTTGAAGAGAAGATTTGACGACAGATAACATTTTATTAATTATTTTTATAAAATAATGAAAAATTCAAACGTTGGGATTCTAAGTAATTAAGGATAGAATTAAGTGAGGTTTTCTGTCACAAGTGTAACTTACTCAGCATGATGATTTTTTTTCGTATCAAAACAATATTACACGGTAATTGATAAGCAAATGAAATCGTTACTCCGCAAACTACAGTATGTACTGATAAGTGAAATAAATTTTTTAAATGTGATAAACTGCTTCCCGATCCGAATACGAGGAAAGTACGTTTGGAACTGATCGAAGGAAACGAAGAGAACCGCGAAAACGTGAGCAAAGCAATATCCCCACGCATGATAGTTTACCTACAAAATTGCTCGAGGCGGGAGACGTATATAATTAAGATAAAAAGAACTTGTACCTCATTCAACCCATATACGAACATCAATACTAATTAGCTATAAATAAAAATGGTCTGTTTACAATAGATTTGCAGTAGGAAAAATTGTCACCACCGGTAAAATGCATCTTTATGTCATTGTCATTTAGGTCACTGGTCAATTAACATATAAAAATAGCTACTGTTCCTACAGAAGCCTATATGCTGATAAGTATTTAAATTAATAACATTAACAACTTGTGTAACAGTATTGATAACAATTTGATCGCCCGATGAGTTTTATGTAGCATTGAGAATGTAGGAAACAAGTTTTTTTAACGTTATGCAATTCCATTCAGAGCGTCAATGATTTTTTAATGACTCCTCACTATGTTCCAGGAGTAAAGCCTACATAGTTCTTGACTTTGTAGTGAAATGAGAGAAGCATCCATTACGTAAAGACCTGACGTGGTTAAAATTTGTTTACAAGTCACGCAACGACTGTCTCACAAGCTAATGGACCATTGAATCATAAAATCGTACACATAATTAGAAGACTTCCATGAATGAAATATAGATCTTGTTTCTATGCTGTATATTTCTATATTTCTATCGTACAACAAAAATTAAAAACTAATATATTTACATAGGTGATGACGTCGTATGGCATTCAGAATGAATTGCAGTGTACTTACAAATCAGGAAGAAGAAGACAAAACCGATACTTTGTTCGGAATACGTTACGTTGGAACGTATTAACTGTACAAGATCTGTTTAATTTACATTAATTATGTTGAATTAATTAAAATTTTATATCAAGTAGAACACAGTGCTATATAGCATATGGCATTAAGTAGCACCTAAGATCTTCCAGACGTGACTGAAGTAATGTCACTGAGTTAGCAAAGTATACTATGCCCATAGGTACTTGAGACAATTATCATCACGAATCCCTCCTTCTTAATAGAATGATTGATTGGTTATAAAAATGGAATCATTTTTTTGACGTTGAAAGTAGGCTTGAAGAATTTTCAAAGTTTCGATTGGTGATCAGAAAAGGGAGGTATCTTTGAAGTCTGAGAAAGGATAACAATCAGTGTGAACTAGCCTTGATTGTAATTTAATATCAGACTAATCCTGTATAACCTGTCGATTATATAATTCAATTGTGAACAGTTAACGAAGCCTTGAACTCAATCTTCATTTACGAAATTTCGCATTGATCGCCATCAGGCGATTTCACATCAATTACTTAAATCTATGCAGAAACTCGGTAAATTGAAGCCAGTTGATAATCTTAAATGTGATCTAGCATTTTGGAAGAATTTATAGATTAGGTATGTGCAGGATATTCTGTACTACGTAATACTTTTGGTCAGGAGACATCGATGACGTCAAAGTGACAGGCAAGTCAACCATTTTGTTTTTTCAAAAGTCAAAGGCGATCGTCCCAGCAAGATAATTGTGATTGTTAAATTTGTTAAACAAGAGAAGGGATCATAGGTTGTGATTAATATATTTTTATTTCCTTCTGTTCATGATTATATCACGTGGATTGCCAGATTATAGTACATGAAGCACGAACTGAGAGTGCTGATATTGAGTCAGAACTAGTATTGAGTAAAAAAAAAAAGCATAAAAAGTCATAATATCTAGTTCCTATGTTTCAGTCAAATAAAAAAAAACTGTTTTTCGATGGTTTTTTAACGAGCGATAATTTTGAATAATTTTCGATTTTCAACTGTTTCTAAGTGGCAATAAACCGATTGTAAAATTTATTTAAAAATGACGGCGTTACGATTCACGTAGTCTCAGCATCGAAGAAAATCATTTCTAGCCCAAGTTCATTTATGTATAATACTTAAATAGCCTCGAGCATGAAAAACGAATAATGACTGCACAACCAGCCTTTCGAATAGAATGGAATCATTTACCCCGAGGCATTGCAGCAATAAAGAATAATGCCGCTGGGAATAATATTAAGTGTGCGGATATTTCGCAAGCAGCTACATGCAAAAATTTACTTTCCATTGTCGTACGACGCTTTTAATTGTAAGAGTCAGATACACGAGGTTTAATCAACTTAGAAATTAACAAGTTAAAACTAATTACAAGATAAGGTTGACGTATAGTTTACTTGTACTATACTTTATCGAAAAATAAGTGAGGATAAGAAACTCACGCCATTGATCTTATCTACTTCTATATACGTTTCCTGCAGTGAATCAAATAGAAAGAGACAACTATTATGTGGACATCAGTAATTTTACTGCATTATTCAACGTTATTATTTCTTTCCAATTATTAATATCATAAGTCACAAGGTTCACAGCGGAGAGTAAAATAGAAAATATTAAGGACATGACTGTCACTGTCTACTCTAAAACCTATAAGCCACACAAGGTTAACACGTGGACGTTGATTTTCTTTCTTTTATCGTAACAAAATCTAAACGCAATTACATATATTCACATACAACAATAAAATATTCCCGTACGTAGCAATATTTCCCATTACCAATGCTCTTTATGTCAAAGATAACGTGTGGCAATTTAATGAAAAACAATTTGTTACCTTTAAACAAAAGCTACGGGTCACAATCATTGCTCATCGCAAGGCAATGCTAGCAGTGTAAAAGCGATAATGTATCGGCCTTTTCCAATATATCGAGACGAGACATATCTACACAAAACCGTAAATCAAGTCAACAAAGAAAAACTTACTTCTAACAGGAGTCGTCATTGCGAATCTTTGGTGTTTTCAGGAATGCAAATATATCTTCAGATGAGGTCGCAGATGAGAGGATGTGCCTTTAGTCCACCGATGATACTCCAAAAGATGGACAATGTTACGTTTTATCTTAAAGAATTGTTTAAGACTCTGAGAAGCACTTTTCTTATTTTTGGATATCCAACACTGAACGATTAGATTAAAGCAAGGAGGTTAGAGCATGTGAACGACGCACGCTAACAACGTGTGCGCGCATACTGATCTATAAGAATTCCGTATCGTCAACTCACATTCTACTTGCTGTCCTTGTTATACATTGGACGCAATGGCGGGGTTGGATTGTGTCTTTGGTTGTGCATATTTGCCTTTGAATCTTTTTCAACATTGGCTTTCACCAAGTTGCCGAAATAATATCGACGTAAAGACGTGTTGTACATATAGCATATACTGGTTACTAAAGATCAGTTGAAACAGGTGGCCAAACGTGCATGATGGAGACGATAGTATCGTTGATGAGCATCACAAGAGAAAGATTTATGAGCGGGAATTCAATTTTGATATAAATATAAACTTGGATGGATTTTCCTGGGGAAAGTGATAACGTATAATGCTTTTTATTATATAACTTTGAAGTTATTCTCTAGAGTGACATTCAGTAACTGATACTTGGAGAAACTTTGGTTAAAAAAAGATAAACATGTATGTAAAAAAATTGCTTTCTGAGGTTAATATTAAATATTAGGGATAGTAGCTTTGGAATGAACATGAAGTATCATGAACGTAGAGTTGCTGATAAGTAATTGGCGATAGAAATTAATAATCTCTTCGAAATTTGATTAATTGACAGATAAAATGATAAAGCAGGATTAACTTTACAAACACTACCGCGGCGCCATCTAGGAGTTGCTTGTACAATCGTTTTTGTTTCGGGATACGAGTGTACTGAGAGGGATTGGAGGTTAGTTTTGCGAAATAATTATATTTATTGTTAATATAAAATTAATAATGGATTAATTTACTAATTAATAATGAAAGTATAGTGTTTTATAAGTGTCCGAAATATTTTGAATGCAATTCCTCCTTATTAACTGTGTAAAATAATCCTTCGTGTTTAACCTTAACCTTCTCTTAATTTGTGGATTGATTTTTAATTATTTTGTAGAAAATGAGAACCAACATTCAGTTACTTGCGGCGAGAGCACCACAAAATGTTAAGAAAGTCCCATTTCAACCAATCTTACCACTGGCTCTGAGAAACAAAGTTTCTGGAAAACATGACAAAGAAATGGGTGAGTTTCATCGTTTATATTATATAAACAATTATTAAGGACTAAGTTTTATACATATTATTTACAGAAGGTGGATGTTTGTATGAGATATCGCTACTTTTCGCTTGTATGCAGCAAAATGCATTTGATGAGTCATTATGCTCACGTGAAGTAACCAATTTGAATGCCTGTTATTCCAACTACTTAAACAAAAGACAAACACGTAAGGTAGACCAGGCAAAAGGAATTATCACACCAGGAGAGAAGAACCTCACGCACTTACAGTTAAATAAATTTTTGAAAAAGTTCCCTAACGTGTAAAATTGTGGATTAAAGATTTAGTAAAAATAGAAATCATATATTTAACGTTACTATGACATGTGTATACAGTTTTACTTTATCTAAAGTATATTTATTGTACATGGAATGTAATAGATATTCATGCCATTAATAGAGGTCATAAAAATTTGTACAGTAATTCAATCCAGGAATTACTATGGAATGTCTATACGTTTTCCTAAACTTACTAGTTTACTTAGATTTGAATTCATGATTCTTTAAGTGTTCGCAACATATAACTTTCTCTGGAGTATTCTTCAAACGCCGAAGGGCCAATCGTTTTGAGTAACCTATTTGGAAAAGAGACGTTTTTAACATATAATCTGAGATACTTACAATTACAGATTATTTATATCAGGATTACAATAGTTCATATTAAATTGAAACAGTGATTAAGACACTTACGAATAGGCTGCTCGACTTCATATAAATTGGTCAACTGATGCTCAATACGTCTGAGTGCTTTATAATTTTCTGCTTGTTCATCTTTATAGACATAATATGAATAAAGAAGTGTCAGAAGGCACAAGCTCAAGGCACCCTTACGAAATAGCCAAGTAATATATACTAGATGAATCTGACATTTAAAAAATCTGACGTTAGCAAGTACATTTTGTATAACTGACTAAAAAATATATGCTGAAGTTTTGTTACCTTATCATTAGAGGAATGTGTCGTAGTATTGTTATGGTATTGAACGAGCATTCTTTCGACAATAACATTGAAACTCAGTATTGTGAATAACGTAACTCTGGCTTCTGCAGTTCGCTTGGATGAACTAAATAATGCACAGAGAATACAGCTCACCATATAATATATAATAGACTGAAACCAGGAAACTTCACCCATAATCCAATTTTGGAAAGTTTGTATATGAGAAAATATTTGATGTAAAAGTTCTTTTTGGTCGTTGGCTGATTCTCTGGAAAATACGATTATATTAAATACTGTTAATAAAGTCAAATGAAGAATTTTACAGAACTTTTCTTGCATGAAATTACTTGAAATCTATGACCATACTGCTGACAGTTTCAGCAGATGACTTAATAACAGTTCCAAGCTGTTTTCCATGATTCAACAATTCATTTTGAATTTTCAATCCTTCTCTTTGACTTTCCAACATTGCACCTTGCATCTCTGAAGCTTCCAAAAGTTGCTCCTTCATCCGTGACGAAGCTTGATATAAACTAGAAATAATAATTTAAGAACTAACTCTTTTGGCAACCATAAATAAATATACCCATGAACAAAGACGAATTGTACTAACTGTCTAATAGTGTTCTCAGTCTCCGTCTGCCATACTTCATGATTCAGAAAGAAACAAACATGAGTGGTATGCGTATAAAATTCATTATACACGCTGAATGCTCTATCTGACATGTTGTTTATACATTCTCTGCAAGCAATATATACCAAAAATGAAAAATATTAATACAAGACCTATTATAAGTTAATATTCATTCATTAGATACTGCAATATAATGATACATTTAGACAGAAGTAATCTCAACCTTCTTTCATCTTCTGTTTCACTAAGGTGACAGTTGTACGTGGCATGTCCAGAATCCTCCAAAAAACAATTTGCCAGTCGGAGAGCAAGCAAAGAATGTTCATGGTCATTCAACTTATCACAGCTATTCTTTATTGCTCTCAGTGCACTGTGCCAACAAGCTCCGTGTTGTGGTAAAGTGGATTTGGCTAAAAGGAATAATTTCTTTAAGAAAGAAGAACGAATATATTTCACCAAAAACATACCTCCCACAACGTACCTTTCATCAAAAGATATTCCTTTTCGCCTAAATCCTTTAGAATAGTATCACCGTTGTAGCAAAAACCGGCAATTGCTAAATTCAGTAATATCACTATCTCAATAATCCTAACGTAAACGTAGTGATACGGCTTCATACAAATTAATATAAACCAATTCATCTCCACATCTCAATTATTATTTACGTCGTTTTGCCAAATTTGACAGATTATTCACAGAATACTGGTCACTTTATACCTGTTGAACGTTGGGAATACTCGAAACTTACAAACGCACAGGTACAAAGGTATGTACATTTCCGCTAAATCCATTTTCTATTCTCTCTTTTATTAAATATTAAATTAACCTTATTCTTGAGACAGAAAGTAATTCTTAACATTGAAGTTTCTTTTATTTACAATAATTTGTTTATATTTATTATTCGGATTTGAAAATTTATACCATATATAATGTTATAGAAGATTGACAATCTAATACCGCCAAAAGAGTATCTTGGTAGTCATCGCTTACATGAGTATGAGGCTATAGATATTTGGACATTAAGCTGAGTCCAATATAAACTTCGAGCTATAACGTGGTTTAGGCTTTAAAAATAAATTATTTGCCAAATACTCAAATTTTATTATTTAACAAAGTTGGTTACAAAGTTTGAGAAGCTTTTGAAATACGTGAAAAAATAAATATCCACAATGAATTATTCTCTTTGAACTGGAAACGGGACTGTAGCCAAAATCTATCTGGATAATGTTTAGAATAATTTTTTGAAATTAATACTCTCCTTCTGTCCAAACAATGAAAATCCTATTCCTGTAGTAAAACATAATATTGAGAGTAATACATTAAACAATGTTTTTAGATTTTTTTAAAGATGCATTTAATCCTACCTGGACGAGAGGAAAAAGGAGTTTCATTTCCATCGCGATTTTCAGAATCTCGAAAATCTGTACTGGCGAATGAACCCATTTCCGAGCCTGTGATACGAGGTGGCGTTAATTCGCAAGCATTCCAAACAGAATTACCGGTTCCAATCATCGAGTTCGGATAACCTGAAAAGGATGGACTATCTATATTTAAACAAAATAATATCAATTCTTTGTTTTGTTATATCAGATTATAAGAAAAAAAAAGAGTATGCAAATTTTACTTCTGGAAGATCCAGCAATACTTCCAAGTAGATCTGAAGCGTTATCGTCAAAATTCATTTCCGTATCCTTGTCAGGGAAGTATTTTGAAGATCCAGAATTCGTAACGGAACTTTTTGGTCTTCCCGGCAATTGAAAATTCACAGTTTTCATGACCATTTTGATCGGTGGTATTTTTCGTACCGGATTTAATTCCTCAACTGTCTTTGTCACAGCCACAGGGGACTTACTCACTGTTTCCAGTGCGAGTCTAGCCTTCTTGGTTTCCGTCTCGCAAGCTTTATCTTTTTTCTCGTTACTTTCTACTCTATGACGCTTTGGTTCTTCCCCGGAGATGCCTTCACGATATTGGTTTCCTTGGCGAAGAGATTCTTGCGTACTTTCCATCTGTAAATCACTACATCGCGCTACCATTCGCACCTGTTCGTAATTTTTCGCAGAGTCAACATCTGTTTCCCGGACTGTTTCTACCGGTCGCATTGGAGTTTGCGTTTGTACTATAATAAACGAAAACAAAAATTGTTTTATAAAATTCACAAGATTAATATATCAAATGATATATTTACTCAAACTGTCAATTGCAGTTCTTGTTTCCATAGGTGTCACTGTCATTGGCGTAGACGACAATGGATTTTCTTGTTCCTTTCTATTCTCCTCATTATTCTCCTCCAGCATCTCTTCGAGCATCAAAGTATTCACGGAACTCGTGTCTAAGATGAAGAACGTTGTAAACATTTCTTTTTTCCCTGTTAAATTTTAATATACCAGAAAATTCTTCTGCTCTATCGCGCCCTCTCCTTGGTGAATCATTAATTGACGCGGTGGACGATGACGACTTGTACATGGACATCATAAATGCCAAATCAAATGGCGGTGGCATTTGCATTCTTGCTGTTATTTTAGTTTTGACTTTCCTTTCTCGTTCCATCAACAGCGTTTTCACCTGTAGAACATTAAAAATTATTAACTATGTATTTTATGCTAAATATTTTCATATATTTCATATATTTTGTATAACCTGAGCTTGGACATTTGTCAATTCTTCCTTGAGAGCTTTGTTCTCTTTTTTCAAACTGATCAGCCTCTTTTCTCTTTCATTACGCTTTTTCCACAATTGAGCACACTCAACACCCACGTTGTGGATTTTAATTTGTTCGACGGCTCTTCTTTGATTCACAGCTTTCATGAATGCGTTCAAATTGTATCTTGCTATCATAACTTCGATACGAATCTTTTCCATTTCTATTCTCATATTTTCACGCGTCACGGCTAATGGAAATTTCTCAAATTCAGCCTGTAAAAAGAAATACGTTATACTAGACCGTGAGAGTGCTTTTAGACCTTTTTCTTTTCATTACTTATTATGAGAATTTGTCTGACCTTGTAATTTTCCCAAATGATTTTATTACCCTTGATTTTTTCAACACTCGACTTTTCCATCAGATAATTCAATCTGTTATCCACATCGACATTGGCTGTTATCATCATTAAGTTTTGGGAGGCGTTCTTATTACACGTATCCAATCTACACGGATAATAGAAATGTTATCAGTGAAAGGATTAGAGGGAACTAGATATTTTTGTTAGAACCTTTTCAGAGCAGATTCTAAGGTAGCTTTTTTCTCCTTCAGCTCCTGTAATTCCTTTTTCATGTCTTTTCGTTTAGTCATACCATGTCGCATTTTATCCTTGAACACTTTAATCTGCGTTTTACCTTCTGAAAAGTCCAGACACAAAGAATAATTGCTAATAGTCTAAGATTTATAATAAGACTCATATTCCAGATTGCACATGTACCGTCTATAATCTGCAGACTCGTAGATACACGAACGATCAAGCAAGACTCCAAGGCTTGAATGAAAGCAGGACTATTTATTTCAACTGTGAGATCATTAGAATTATCCATTTCAAATAATGAATTCAATCCGAATAATAAAAAAAATACAAATCAACGTTCCTCGATTCAAATCCAATTAACAATTAATCCGTCCACTGTCAACCGACAATGAGAATTTCAAATTTTAATGACGCTAATCAACCAAGCATCTATATCGAATATGAATACCCTTTCTATTTTTTAAAACTCTGAGAAAGCCTTTAAAAAAATTTCTTACACACGTTTCCTTCTCAATACGTAAATTTCAAGATTATAAAGTTTATTTTTTGAATAAAATCTTCCCATACGTAGGAGTCAATTTGATTCATTTATACTGAACGCCTAGTTACTTCCTCCTGTAAGCAGAGAATCGAACAAGATGGTAAATGAAAATCCGGAGTAACAGGAAAGCAAAGTGAATTCAAACCTGGCACGAGGCCAGCATTTGCTTGCCATTGAATTTGTATGGCCGAAAATAAGTGGTCGGTAGCACGACAGCGAACGGTGACACGAGTTCGATCTCCTCTCGGCGTTAAAGACCGGTTCACACAAGCCACGGGTGACGGAAACCATTTGAAATAGTCGAGGCTTTAACGTCCATATGCATAGTAAAGATAAACTCGTTTATACCGACAGTAGACCTGAATATATTTTAGTAATGGAAGCTGCGAAGGATTACCAGTAGAAACGCAAAAGGACTATTTTATATACAGATTGGATATGCGAGGGGAATAAAATGAATTGCGAATATTGTTACACGATGCAGTACGGTAGCTATATGAAACATATATTTTTGACAAAGTTGTATAAATAATAAAACGATTGGCCTGTGTATCGTGAAGAAGGAAGGGAATTGATCTTATTAGAAATGAAATATATGTAGATTGACATGTAGGTTTTAGACTGGGCTTTTGCCCAAGTAACCACGAGTTAACAGCCGTCTAGAAGATATCGTGAACGCCTGTTCTCTTTGACGTCAGACTCGTACAAGTCGTGTGGAAGAGTAAAAATACACGCGACCCGGAAAAGCAGTCAATGTCAGGTAATTAGACTTTCGATTCGTTCCCGATGTTTGAATCTGGGATTTTAGGTTACGAAATACAAGTTTTGAGTATACGTATATCTAGAGTATATTTGAAAATGTATATTATTCTGTCAAAAGCCTACGCGTGACTGCACTATAAATGTCTACCTAAATATACGTATATGTGCACGAGTATATGATATGAATACAGAGAGAGGCTTTAAACGTTGTTTAGTACTCATTCGATCGAGTAGCTGCCGCGTGGAAATCAATGAAGGCTCTAGGGTGTCTGTCGGAGGTGAAGGTCTTAGTCGTCGACTGACGAATCAGCCATGAAGTAATTAATTGACCCTTAACGTTCTCTTTTAGAATTTACTAGCTCAGAGGGTGAGAATTGGCTCAAGGTTTCTGAACTAATCGGACTGGGGTAGAGAATTTAATCGACGTCCCACTAGGCAGACTCGTGCGTAGCCTTTAGTGTCGTATTCCCACCTTGCTTTTATTATTACAATGGCTTTTCATCGAGACCCTTTAGAAGGTAACTTATAAATGCGACTTATAACAAGACAAGAATTTATAGGCAGTTGCCAATGATAAATCAACGTTGAATCAAACATAGAGAAATGATAACTATATAAGGAGGGATTATTGAAGGAAATCGAATCACGTTCAGATAACCACCAGGTAAATTTAATATTCCTTATCTTTTCAATCGTCAAAGGCAAAGATCTTCACGCGGTTGGTGAATTCTATCTGGTTATTTCAGAGGGAAAGAACGGAAGAAAATCGACAAAATCTAATCTTTTATCATATGTTTCCTACAGCCCAGTTGTCCAGAGTTCCAGTTAATAATGGACATCTTCAAGAGTGACCCTTTGACCTGACTCATTAGAAGAATGCTGGACGGGCAATCGTTGCAAACAAAATTTCAGGCCTTGAGAATGCTTACCGTGGTTAAAGCACCAGGACAACCGCCACTGAAGTAAGGTCGATATTTATCTTGTAGTGTATTGGGGTTCGATAGATTTTATAAATAAATAATCGGTTCTCAGCATCCTGCTAGCGAGTATTTGTGCGACGCGATCAATAATTCGGCAGCAGGTCCATGGCAGTGGGTCGTGGCAAATAGAGTCGCCTTTCATCAACTACAGAGAAATCAAAGATGCGTCGGCCAAACACATTCAAACGGAACAAAAAAAATACGACAAGTATCTGTTTATAAAGAGTAATAGCGCGATTAGGATTTTCGTTTCTGACGTACGTACAATATTTTAGATTTCTGGCAAAAGGCCCACATGTGTTAGGTCCCAACATAGTTTCGCTATACGTAACTCCTGCCACGTATCGATCAAAGACATATGAATCTTATGTGTCTTGGATCTCACTAAAAATAACACATGGCTTGTTTTCCTTGGCTCATTCTGCCCCTCTCTTCTTCTTTGCTACGTCCAAAAAATGGTAGATAGATTTTGTGCCTGTCCAATTTCTCCCATTGACGTCATATCGAATCGTTTAAACAGCACGAAAAATATCCCTCGTTCAGTAACTTGTTGGCATAATCGACGACTCTTAAGGATTTACCAAGAAATAAAATAGTCTCGCTCGTTAACTGTTGTAAGCAGCGTTTATTTCGTTTCTTAATCAAGTCGGAGCACTTTTTAAAAAATCAGATTCACGTCTTATTGTGACTCGTAGCGAAAAGTTTTTTTTTATATTTTAGGGTCGATGGGACCGGTTGTAGGGTGGGAGGGGGGTCAAGGACTTGGGTTAGTCCTCTTTTTTTTCGAGAACATTAGGAATCGCCAGGGAATAAGGAGGGGGCTTGGATTAACAAGAAAAGGGATTTTATACACGATATCGTATGTTCATAGTAATCCCCGTATAGTTTTGCAAAAAGGGAAGGAGGAAAGAAAAATATAAAAAAGGAAAAGAAAAAGTGAGAACGCGGGGATTACGCAAGAAAACGACGATTTGCACGCATCGTCAGCATTCTTATTATGTTCCACATTCGCTCGCATGCGGCTCGGCTAATACAAACGAGTTACGTGGACGCAGCAAAACGCACAGTTTTTCTTTTTTTTTCTTTTCATTTTATTTTTCACTTCATCATTGTTCTCCTCGCGAGTGTCAAAAAGAGGTTTGTAGTAAAAATGCGGTTGGACGTAACGAGCACGATTACCGATATTATATGTAAATATTTATAATAGTAATGTATCGTACGATTAAGAGATCAAACTTTGCATTGTCACTTAAATTAAGGAGTCGTAATACGCTAAAACTTATCAGTAAAGTCGATACGCAAAAATAGTCCGCAGGCAATGTACGCGCACGTACGAATTGTATTCTTGTGTTGTCTGTGAATAGTTTTCTTTTTTTCGTGTTCTGTGTACGCGGATACGTGCACCGTCCTGCAAGCATATCTCCGTTTGCGTGACATTTAAAAAACTGTAATATTAATCGATAATAGTATTAATCGAGCGCGGCAACCAATAGAAAAAAGCATTAAAAAAATCAATTCCGCACGAAAATTAAACGCCACGCGCATCCCAGCACCGCTCGCAATAATACAAATATTACGTTTTCATTTTTACAAAGGTGGCTGCAATTCGCGTGAGGTATCTACACGCGAAAAGTTCGCGTCTTACTTTTTTTTTTTTTTCATTACCTCAAGATTTTTCGTAACTTCCAATCGCCGCGTATTCCTGGCGTCATCAAACAGACTTCGAGACGCTATCGTAAAAGCGCGGCACTTTCAAATATTTAAAAATGCCACGGGCTAACGTGAGCCTCCAGTCCAAAATACAGAGAGCATAGACGGCCATGTCAATACGGCTATTACTTGGAAATACGTAAACGCAAGGTAATTTAACAGTCCAATTATCGCGAACTGTATTTACGCGTCTCAACATCGAAACATAGAATTACTCGCGTATATACATATACATATACATACAATTATAATCAGAAATGGTTGCAGCCTCGAGTTGCGTTAAAAAAGCTTAAGCGCGTTCCAGGTCGGACGCGCGATCGTCTACGATTAAAATAGGAGAAATCCCAGGCGCGTTTTGACACGAGCAAAAGGAAAATACGTGCAACTGAGAATCCACCCGGTCGTAATATATATATATATATATATATATTTTAAAAAATTGTAAAAAGATCCGAGCAGTGATTCGCTGATTTTCACTACGGAGGTATTTTGGACCTCTTTTTTTGTATTTCTTTTTTTTTTAAATCGATACAATTAGCAAACGCAGTGCAGCCGTGTCGAGTCTTATAAATTATAACGTACATGGATGTTCAGTGTTTTCGGTGTATCTATTATCAATACACAGTATACATATTGTGTGGCTGCCAAATGCTTTCGTGTGTTATCAGTATTCATAAAGATCATTCATTACGGAGGGATACTAGATACGGTTCGATTTTTCACCCCGTGCGTTTTATATGACGAGTACGTAGTAACGATAAGAGGATTTTGAAAAAGAAAATAATAAACGTCAAGCTATATTAGACGAATAGGATATCGTTTCGTAATCTTCTGATTCTTGGCGTTCGATCTCGAATTGAATAGTGAGGTAAATAAAAACAAATAAATAAATTAAAAAATGACAAGCTTTGAATTCGAGGCTAAGGGGACGCTTGCGTAATAATTCCTGTACAATCAATTCCAATGACAATAGTGCGCGTCTGATATAAATACGAATAAGTTATTGATTTTCCGACTATACAACGCATAGGGTGATAAAGATCGTGATATCCAGAAAGAAGTAAAAGGGCACGGTCTTGATTAGACGAAAAAAAAAAAAAGAAATAAGTATGACCAAGGAGGATCGTGTGGATAGCGCCGATTAATAAATGATCGATCGATTATCGATGAAAATAAATACATTGATACATTCGCCGTCACTAAACAGCAATACTCTCTAACGATCTATCCAATTATACTCTGCTTATTTTATGTAATCATTAATATTTACTTGATCGCTTATCTAGTCGTTTTAATTCAAACGTAGCTTTACGTAGCGTTTAATTATTATTTACTTCGTAATTCTCTCTTGCTCCTGCTTCCGCTTTATCCGCACTTCTTCCCTCTTGTGTACCGTCGTTCGCTTTCGCTCGCTTGTTTACATAATTTTTATCGCCAAATTTTATAACCATCATACGTAATGACTTCAGCACAATTATCATAATCATCTTTGTATTACCTCTTTATCTATCGAAAGCTCATTTACACTTTCTCCATAATTTCCTTTCACTTTGTCTACCAGTATTACAAATTTGTCCAGCTTCGCGCCACTGGGTTACTCAAATTGTTTTATCCTCCTTATTCATTTTCTGTTTTCTTTTAGCTTTCTACTTTAATCGCAGAGCATGCATCCCGCAGCCGAATTTCAATGACGGGCTCGTAGACACGCGGATCTTCGATGAGGATGGACGAAAGAAAATATCAGGACCGTGATAAAGGAAAAAAAAGAGATACAAGAGAGAAGAAAGGAAATGAAAAGTCTAAAGAGAAGTTGGCAACGGATCTTCGACTTCGATAGATCGATTAGGCGACAGACAGTTTAAAAGAGAATCGACAGCGACCTAACTGTACGAAAAATCATCGGATCGGGTCAAGGTGAATAAAGAGGCGCGAAATTTGAAATCGCGAGGCTGTAAATTTAATACAAAGAAATATTCGTTACGTGCATACGCACACAAATCCATGTATCCAAGTATGTATTTCGTTATACGTGCAAACAAGAAGTCCAGCGAAAAATGCCATCAAGCAAAATAGGTGGCGCTGACGGAATGCACGTGCGCACCAATCCATGCTTAGTTATTGAATCTGTGTGCGTAGGCACACAGCCGATTAAAGCACCCCGCAATCATTTTCTCGTGTATCTAATTAATTACGAAATATTATCATATAAACGCTCACGCATATACATACAGAAACGTAATACAGTCTCTCATCAGTTCAATTGTATTCATATTTTCTCTTTTTCTTTTATATGCCTCCATTTATTACGCATAATCGCTCATACTTCATTCTTCTTCTTATCATAAACAGATGTCATTCCTCAATTTTGTCTCTCGCGCCAAGTCGTCCTCTTATCACTTATTACATCGAGTAGAGACTACGATTATATTCCTATAAAGTCATCCCCCCCCCCCCTCTCACTCTCTCGTGCATATGAAATTTCATTAATCTATCTTTATCTTTGTTCCTCTTTGTATCCAATAGTAGTCAGTAACAAGTCATTCGTTTACGCATGGCACGATATACATATATATGTATATGTATATATATATATATATATATATATATATTCCACAGTATTTCGTTATTAGCGTCGGTAGAAATTCGTTATTATTATTTTTCTTTTTTCTTTTTTCTCTACTTCGTGTCCATTATACATAAAAAAAAGAATCCTCCGCAAAAAATCACGTTGAACCATTACGATTGGGCTTTACGTACGTTACCAAGAATTGTACGAAAAAGAAACGTGAGGTGGCGTTCGTTAGGTACTACTAATAAAGAAAAAGAAAAAAAAAGAAAAAAAAAGAAAAAAGTTCACGCTCCTTCCGTCGATCCTACCGCTGTAACTAGATCAAGATAAATTCTGCGTTATGCCTCGATAAACCGAAGGGGACTTACTAAGTTTAATTCTTTTCCTTTTTTCTCTTCCTTTCCGTACGTCTCTACCTAGACACTGTTTCCCCTCCTCAGAGCGTACCTCCTTTTTCCACGTCGCTGCTACTCCAATTAATTCGAGGCAATCGCGCGTCAACGTTAACCCCTTTTAGAACTCGTTTCACTCCAGCCTAGTACAATTCCCCTGCACTTTTATTCCCAGGGAATTAATTGTAAACGCAGCCATTTTCTTTTGTCACGTTTCGCGCAGTCCTAATCTTATGGATTCTATAACCTATCCTTGTCCCGTCACAGTGACAATATCCAAACTATCGAGACACCCCATATAAACCGAATGACTGTGTTCCAATATCTCTGATACGACTGATTGGTATTCGATACACTTTAGTGACGTAAGGAATAGAAAATTTGTTATCAAATCAACAATTGTCTAACAGGTCAAATTCGTGCGCAATCCTTATAAAATATATACAGTGTTACTCAGTAGTATCGTATCAACTGAAGTTAGCTTGTTCATTTGATTTCCATGAAAGAACTAATTTCGCGTAGTACAGTCCCCTTGAATAACTTTGTATACAAATGTATATGTATATATAATTAAAATATATTATAATTATCATGCTAAGTTATGTACCTATTTTCGAATAAATTCATTGTAACGCGAAAACAACAGAAGGATTAGTCTTCGGTCAGGCATAATATTATGAATCGTTATCTCTTATCTCTCCTATAAGGATAAGTTATCGCGACGACTCCCTTGCCGTGTTCTGCTTAAGGACTTAGCGACTACGCCAGGCTATACTGGATAACAGAACGTGTTAACAGACAGGACTAAAAGGCGGTTACCACGTGTCGAAGAGTTAAGTAGTTCGACGCCCTGTACGCAGTGGGCCAAGGCACGTTAGAAATGTTTGATTAAATCGCGCTATTCCTATCGCCACGTGTATCCAATCTACGCAGTTTCCATCCAATGATAACAATGCCAGTTAAAATCGATCGATAGATTGTAGGTGGAGAAAGAGCGCGAATATATAAAAGTTCAAAACAAAATAATCTTCCATATCAATGGTCTCTCTGTTTCTCCTTATTAATTTTCTTTTTTTCTCTCTTTCTCTCTCTCTTTCTTCTTTTACATGCCCTCTCGCTCCTTCTCTTTCAACTCCCTTTACGTATCTTAAATTGACACCTCTTACTCCTTATCAATCCACTTGACTCAAATACAAATAGACATGGCGTTCGAGACAAAATCGTATTAAGTAAACCGTCACCGATATATTAATTGGATTAATGTATCATATAAAGGAGATCGTTATTAATGAGTATCAAAGATTATTCGGAACACAGCCATATTCACAATGGAATTCATTGTCCCGACCTTCGAGCGTTCGCGACTTACTTCGCATTGTTCTTTTTTATACGTTAATGTACATCTAAAACCTATCATTTATACGGCACTGACGGTGGGACGCGCTGTACGAGCGATTCTTCGATTTCGAATAAAGAAGACAAGAAAAAGATAATCAAAGTATCTGTAGCGAGAAAACGTTTATATAAAAAAAAAAAGATTTATCTATGTACGACTTGCTGGTCTATTCTTCGAGATCATATTTTAATGTCGCTTATTCTATTAATAGGTATTGAATTGAAAGTATGTACGAAGCGAGACCCAAGTACTTCGAATGAAAGTGATTAATACCAACAATGAAACTAGATAAGACGGCCTTGACGGAGAATCGCGCATTGCGAACACCACGTAGGAACGCTTTAAAAGGAGCACGTGAAGTTAACCTATGAATACTCAAAAGAGTGTAGACGAAGAACAAAATTGAATCTTTCCTTAAACAGTGGCGCGGTTGAGAACGAAGATTTGGCAAAGTGAAAATTGTGGATGGAGTGTAAATAAACAAAAAATGTAAGTTAAAATACAGAAGTAAATTGCTTCAAAAAATACAATATGAGGCGAACGCGGGTTGAGCCTCGTGTTGTGCGAGGCAGTGAAAAAGTGTCGGACTTACAAGTGAAGATTATTGGCAGTTAGCGTCGCGTCGGCAATTGGGATCAAAACTGTTCCCGATACAGTGTATATAGTTGAACGATAGACGAAGGTGAATTTTGTTTGTTCAGTCACCTCCATTGCAGGGAACGCTTCCAACGCTTGTTTCATGAACACACATCGACGTGGACGAATGGCAGGTGTGAGCAGAATACTCCGTACGAGGGTTGCAATAATAATTAATCGAATGATATCTATAGTTTCGCGATAAAAATCATTTAAAGAGAACTACGATTGATAATCCTCGTGCAACGTTTCCCCGAGTCCGCTTGTCATCCAAACACTTTTTTTTATGTTTCACTTTATTTTTTCCTCAACACTTAATCCTCCTCCGATACTTCGATAATTGGGCTACAAATATCGCTACGCACAAAACCTTATACTCTAGTATTTAGTCAGCATTAATAGCGCATTTATACTTGTCAATATAAACCACAATACGTCTAATTGTAAGTTCCATATCACAAGACATCCTGTTCCGTATCACGACTTAATTATACATCTGCTTATTTTGTTTGTCTCTTTGCTATGCTCAAGGGCGCGTCATTTAATTACACGTACCAAAAAGGAAAAAAAAAAAAGAAAAAAAGAAAAGCGTTTAAGATTCCTGGCGCAATTTTTATTTGACGTTATCGCTGTTAAGATTTATTATTACTCTTTGTCCGCATCGGCTCTACCGATTTCCTTTATGCGCGCCGTTATTATCGCGACGCGTCGCGTCTCTTCATCGTATTTCCCGGTTACGCGCGAGTGACCGACGCTCGCCAAGACATTGGCACTTTTTTTTTTGTATTTCACCTTGTTTCAGGTCGTTACTAATATTAGAACTATTTTCAGGACGCCAACGGCAAGATACTCCGCTAGCTAAACCCTGATGACTTTTCTTTAGTATTTTCTAAGAACGTGTCCACGTAAGGATCAATTAGATGATGTCTCGTTACAGAAACAAGATAGAGAATAGGGCGTTACACTAATGAGAGAAGAGGATGAAGATTGAATAAACTGAATAAAAGGAGAGATCATCGAATCACGGGTTCAATGAATCATTGAAAGATCATTAAGAAAAGCCTTTTGAAGAAGACATCAGGGGAATTTCCATTGGAGAATGCTTGATCCTAATTGTCAAATTGTTTCCAATTCACATGATGTTTATTCCCTGGTGGGAATAGGTCGGAGCATAAAGGAGTCAGCCTTGCTAAGATTGGAAATTGAGCCAATGTCAAGAGAGTCATTTGAGAGAAAGAGACGCGACGCATCGCGACGCAAGAATTTGCGCGACGACCAGCGAGGTTCCTCTGAGCGATCGTTAAATGTGATCAGTGCGAGATCACTGTAGCCGATTATGAGGCCACCCTCCCTCTCTACCAAAACCCGTAATCGTCCCGAGCGGTACGCCATGCTGGAGCCTCGCAGCCGTTGGAATAGGGAGTCTACCACTCATAACCGAGACAAGTAGGTAAGCTAGAGAGAGAGGGTGGCCTCACGCGTCGGAGTACCGGGGTAGTTCCCCGTAGACCTCCTTGGCGACGACGAAACGATGGGAACCGCTGGATCCATGAGAGCTGTGGCTATCATGAGAGCTGTGCGAGTTGTGAGAGTGAAGCTGATGATTGTGATGAGTCGAGCCGACGGAGTTGAGGGTCTGATGATTACTCTGGGTGACGGAGTGATTCGTGGATATTGGCTGAGCTTGATGTCCTGGCTGGATCGATGGATGACTCGTAGGTGCCGATGCGTGGCTCAGACTCGGTTGCGAATGCCTCGAGTGTATCGTTGAGGCTCTGTGCTCGTTCAACTGTCTAAGCTTATTGAGCAGACCCCCGGAATTCATGGTGTTGGTCTTGCTGGAACTCCTGCTGCTGGAGGCTGGAGTTCGAAGACCGGTTGCCGGTGCAGGCGTTGGTACCGAGACAGGTTGGGTCTCTGTTTTCTCGCCAGGTGGTCTTGGTAACCTTCTTCTTAACCAGGCATGCCTCAGTGCTCTACCAGGAGTCATTCTCAATTCAGGATCCCACTCCAGGCAGCGTCTTATGAAGTCAAGGAAGAGTGGATCATCGCAACCTTTGAGGGCACGCTTTAATTCCTTTGAGCCTGGAGGACCCCTGAGTTTCCCTCTTCTCGAGAGGCCTCCGCTAAGCATCGTCGTTCCATCCGCCATGGCAGTAGCCGTGCAGTACCTCGGGTAACCCTTGGAGCTAATAAAATGCCTGGATCGCTTCGCATTGTCCAAGAGTCTCTGAGGCGGCATCCCCAGGAGTTCGATTATACAAGCTAACTGATCAGCTTCATCCTCACCAGGTAGCAATGGGAATCCCGTCAACAGTTCTGCCAGGATGCAACCCAGGCTCCACATGTCGATAGGCATCCCGTACCTGGCACCCAGTATCACTTCCGGTGCCCTGTAGAACCGGCTCTGTATATACGTATACACACGCTGATTCTCATAGCAGCTGGAACCGAAGTCTATCACCTGGAACACACAGCAACAGGGGAGGATCAACTTTTGTTTTATTATTATTACTCTTTTTCGAGCAACCACAGCACGCTCGGCCGGTTTCTGCGATGCGTCACGTTTACAGCGAGTTTCGTTGGTGCCCCGGAAATTCGTCCACGTTGAGCGGAAGTGAAAATTACTACATCAGCAAGGATTTATTATTCGTTATAATTTTACTAGTGCATTTCTTCGACTCTCTCCCATTCTTTTGTTAAACGGCCTTGCTAGTCGTGGAGATATTTAATCAGAATATCGTAAAACCTCAGGGAATATAAAAGAGAAAAGAAAATAGCAATAAATAAAGCAAAGTGGTTGGCATCATTTGAGAGGTGGACAATACTGTTTCGATTTCGAAGATCAAGTTAATTTATTGCAACTATTTTCTCAGTGTCGCGATTCCTGACAGCGGTCGTAGACTTAGAGGTCAATAACGACACGATTTCATTTAAAAATACTAAAAATTGTGCCAACATTTACAGCACCTGTTATTCCCTAACTTCGTATCATTGATCACCTAAGAACTCAACCAAAATCCAAAAAATGTATGTGTTTTCGAGTAGAAAAGACAACTTTTAAATATTAATCAATTATTCCCCAAAGTCCACGGTGGTTACGCGCTGCCTCCAATCGCTCATTCTTAAAGCAGAGGCACACGTTGTATATAACAAGAAAGTATTTACACAGCATCAATGATAATGCAGTGAGTCAAGCCTGCTCAAACGCTTGAAAATACGTACAGCCAAGTAAAATTTGTCGAGTGACGATAAAACGTGCTATTTGTCAACTCGTATCCGAATCCATATGCGCCATGACGACTCGAGGCAGAACGACACCACGCAATCAACAGGATGAAAATTACACTCTTTTGTATACTCTTCCGATCCTATTAGTATTTACAAAAGAAGTAGCCGACAGTCAAAGATAATAGAGGATACTGATAAATACTAACAGCACTGATCCAGATATAGACAAATCGGCTTAACGATAATATTCTCCATATAGAGTATATCCGTACATAACCTCTTTTCACGAAGCATCGAATAAAAGTCCCGGAATACACTAGCCAATAAAGTGACTGTAACCGTGAGAAATTCACAAGGCAAAAAAGTAACTAGGAAAACGTGTTGTCTGCCGGTACGTCTGAATCCACGCGCGCCCAGTTTAATAGAGAATTAGTTCAGAGGGTATTTTTGCCGAATTGAAGTTACGGGCGCACTTTTATTTCTAGCTAGCGAGAATCTATTATTGGATCATCAGGAGTCCTTGCGTACGCACTTACCTACATAGACGTATCTTAACGTCGAACTGACACGAGACTCTCATTTCTAGTTAGCGTTTCTGTCATCTGACTTGTGGTGTTAGGACTTTGATAGAGTATTCGCGAGACACGAGTAAACAGTTTTAATACTTGGCAAGTGAAATCAAGTTGATCACCTACGGGAGAGACAGAAAGAGAAATATGTCTCTGGCAATTTTACTGACCACAACTCATATAAGTGATGACAATGATAAAACATTTTCTTGTTCCTATCTAAGAGGTATAAGTTAGTCAGATGAAAAGTGACCATAAGATTGACGATTTCATTTGAAATTACAACGAATTTATTATGCGTTAAGTTAACAGATAGACAATTTTGTTGCGCAAATCATTTCTGTACTCGGTATTACTAGACTCGGAAAACTAGGAGAAAAACTTTATTCCTTAAGGATCTCTCGAGATTCCCCGAGGGTTCGCCACTCCAGGCGTACTTATATGTATTCTATTGGGACGAAAGGATTTTCTTCTGCCCGACTTTGATCTGGCCTTGATATTTTTGTTTTACGTGTTTTAACGCACTTTTATCGAGTGTAGACAGTCTGTCCTCAATCCTTTTTTTTGTTAACAAGAATGACGCTGTCATTCAGTCAGGAATACAACCAACGAATTCCTCTTTGAATGACTTCTGGCAATGACTTTACCTGTCATTTGTACAGTCGATACTTGAGACGAGTAAAAATGAAAAAAATAAATGTAGACTCTTAATAAAGTCTGTACCAACGTCATCCTCATCTCCTACGGATCATAACCTAAAATTGAGCCTAAGCTATTTTGAATCTTTATTGATCCCGATAAGCGGTACGCAAGGAACCTTAAGTCTCCGTTAGCATTGTCGATCCCTTACATAACCCGTTCTCCGAGGATAATGAAAGCTCGAGTTAAATATATACTATAAGTCGATGTACTATACTTATATCTCACCGTAAATTTAATATACAAAAAAAAATTAATTTTTTGGTCCAAATCCACTTATTAACAAAAAACAAATACCCTAGACTTTTCTGATTTCATCGTTTTCCCTCGCGACATCGCCTTATCGAATTTCAATATCTCCTTCTGTTTCTACGCCATTTTCATACACGTCAAATCTATCGATTGGTAATAACTCCTTCCTAACCTCGATTCCAAGAATAAAGATGACTTACGAATAGCCCAAATAATCAATATAAATTTTCCAAACTGCACGAATCTCAAAATCAACCTCTGACCCAAGTCTCTTAAAAATCCATATATAGAGATCACTAAAAAAAAAAACATCCTTTTTCTCAAGGTCAACGTAAAGGTCCAAATACCCAGTCTGACAAATAATAACGATAAGACATTATAATTCACGGCCATAAAAACTCGCCAAAAATTTCACTAGACCCTCGTCTTAAGCAAATGGTCCATTCCCACGGGAGACCCTTAGCATCCCACCGAGGAAGACATCCTCTCCATCTCCACCCTTTCTTTTTCGTATCGTAGGACGACCGCATTACGCTCATCCGTCCGCCTAACAATGAAAGCTTTTTCTTTTTTTTACATTTCCGAGATCTTTTCCATCCATTCTTCTTCTTCCTTTACCAACTTATTTACTAACAGACCCTAGTCGACAGTATCCATGCCGTTGAATTTTGCAAGCCAAAACTGTAAAATTTAAGACCCGTTATATATCTAATCTTTGCAATATATATATATATATATTACGTCTTGATTCAGAAAGAAGTATCGTAGAGTTATTGTTGAATGTCGAAGTGATGTTTGGCCGTGTTAAGCAATATCGTGTAATTGGGACTTTGCATTCTCTGTTTAATTCTCATCAATCAGTTAATAAGAAAAACACATCGGGTACCATATTACCTAGTATGCATGGGGAACTGGCTCCACTGTCGTCAGAAACAAAAGCGAGAAAGAAAACTCGGAGTTTATATATAATTGCTATTTCCATCGTAGCCGCACTCTGATTGGTGAACTTTGACCGGCTCCCATTTAAAAACTACGCACTTTTGAACAAAAGGAAGGTCATTTTCGTAACCTGCTGTTGCCCCGGATTATCGCTACGTCGAGATTATCATCGAATTTTGGGACACCCTGTATATATATATATATATACACTGGATACCCATAACGAAATGGTCATCGACAACGCAGTGACCATTTCTGTATTATTACGTCTACGTATACTTATTGTAACACGCAACAAAGAATGCACTGCTCGATGACCCATAGAAAAACTTTCTATTTCGATATTCAACAGAAAAATTGGCCATTGAAATTTATCGCGAATTTTTGCCAAAAATTTCCCCGATTGAATTTTCATTGATTTTCCCCGAGCGTTTTGGCTCTACGTACCGAAGCAAAAAATTACGGACATTTATTTTGCCAATTTTTCGAGTTACCATTTTCGTGTGAAAACACAGATAAGAGTAGAGGAATAAAAGTGTGCGGAAAGGGAGGTATTATTACGGGTGAAAGCTCACTAGGAGGATCAGTTGAGAAAAGCTTCGATTCGAATCTGAACGTGGTATGAGGAATAAAAGCTTTTTTTACAGCTGTTGCTATATATATATATATGTATGTATATATACAGTTTATGTGGATATATGTATGTATATATATATCCATATAAAATTAGAGCCACCTAATGCGAGGTTATTCAGAACTATTGCACCACCTGAATATATGGTTCTACCATAGGAATTGATAGAAAAATGGACGCGGTAATTTCAAGTGTAATATTTCTGAATAACCATGTATACAGATACAGTAGTGCGCAATTGAAGTGGAACACTTTAATTTTTGGTGTATCTCTGTGAAACTATGACCGATTTCAAAAAACCAAAGACATATTTTTTAGGAAATTTCCTTCTCGTTCGAATGGTAAAGGTTTT
>JARPRG010000406.1:621489-632710 GCA_031001745.1 Hartigia nigra
CCTCCCCATCGGCCATTTTGTATTCGATCAGGATAAAACCTTTACCATTCGAACGGGAAGGAAATTTCCTAAAAAATGTCTCTTTGGTTTTCTAAAATCGGTCATATTTTCGCAGAGATACACAAAAATTAAAGTGTTCCACTTCAATTGCGCACTACTGTATATCAGCCTAACAATCCTCTACGTCATCGCCATATTATTCATCGCCATAGATTCAAATTAATCTATCAATATTTAACAAGCCATTGACACATATGCATAATGCTTCACTTAAAATATCGTATCTTGACTTTCCACGTTCTATTGACAGATCGTTGATACTATTATAAAAGTTTTCCGATGTAAATACTTAATGTCCATTGTGCACAGTCATGCTTTACAAGGCCGAGCAAAGGGATATAAGAATGATAACGTAAATGCGTAATAACTTTTACGAGTACTGCGTTATACATAATCTTTGAAACCGGCCGATTCGTACGGAAGGTACGACAAGAGACAAAGAGATAACGGCTTGCCGGTTGTCTATATATATAACAAAGGGTACGATAAGCATTGAAAGGAAGGGAAAAAGGTTTATTTAGTTTTCCAACGGAGAATAGTCTACGTGTATCCTACGTAGGGTAGATTTTACGAATGTACCGTTAAAAGACGTTACACGTAATGCTGTACAGGTTCAAAAGAAAAAGAAAAGACTGAATGATGAAAGCAATGTGAAAATTTACGTAAAAATATTTTAGTTTCACTTTGGTAGAATGGTGCGTAATGTGGTAGCGAAAAAGAATCAATGACGAAGAAAATCGAATATTCGAAACTCATGAAATATTCTGTCTGCTTAAGGTGCGCTGACAATCATGGAAACTTGGTAGGAGACCACTGGGAAAAGTTATGACACTTGGATCGAGCTACAGTTGGAGTATTGATTTGTTACGTGACTCAAGCGATCGAACTTGAAGTAGGACCGGAGATATTCATAGAAGCAACGATGGCCCTAGAGTGCAATTCATTCTTGACGGAAGTTCGTCGTCCCTCCTGTGCAACGGAAGTAGCTTCCATCCTACTCCCTGGACAATTCAAATATATACCTTACAACGTTCATAGAATCGGTGCGGTGTATAATGCCTGGGAAGAGTCACTGATTGTAACTTTGTCACTGGGTATTAAACAATATGCCAGTAGACGATAAAAGGCCCTTTGAGAACTTTGCAGTAGGTCAGTTTTCGTGATCGATTCGTTTAAACTTGCCGCGCGAATTATGAGTTGGATATTTGAAGGTTAGATTGGGACTAATATTTGTAGGAGACTGTACAGGATGGTTATAGAGAAGATTGAATTTTAATCTCTTTACTCTCGAGGCTAGTGTGTTTTATTGAGGATTGAATTATCGAAGTCAAGTGGTGCCAGTTGCTCAGTGATATTGGACTTAAATTATTATATAGTTTAGACGCCATTTTGATCCTGGCAATAAAACCTTTCTACAGTCCTCACCTGATGTCTGTTCTATTTTCAAAATACTCTCGTCTGCCCGTCTGTCTGCGCGTCACCGGTTTAACGGAGCCGTAAAATTTCCTTGACTGTTGTAAAGAGCTGTTTTTCTTAAAAATGTTTATCCCTTAACTAATAGTTATCGTAGGAAAGTGCACGGTAGAAAGCAGAACCCGTCATTACTGATAAAACTTCCGGTCGCGTGAAAGAAAGTTTAACCATCTTCGTGGGTTTAATCTGCTGAAGGTAACTGAGTACCTGGGATACCCATTGCTCGTCCTTAGATAAGTAATTATCTTTCTATCGCTTAGGTTAGGTTCAAAAAGTCAGGCAAGTATTTCTCAGAACGGGAATAACTGCACAATGACAGGAAGTTTCGTTGATTCGATTACAAGTGGGCACTCGGATAACAAAAAGATTGCCAATAATTTCACTGTGCAGATCGTGCGAGGTAGAGACAATAAAATAAAGGAAAAAAACAAATTAAATCCATGAAAGATTATAAAATTGTCAGAGCTCAAATGTTTTGTTTATATACGCAGTTTCTGATCTCGACAGTTGAACGGCGACGCCATGACACACCAGAAAAAAGTCAAAACATTGGTTTCCGTTCGACACTCGTCCAATTGCTCTGAACACAAATAAATTCGTAACGAATCGATAGTAAAATTATTGAATAAATTTGACGGTGGGCGATACGTTAAAATGGCGGTTTCGGAGTCACAGTCTATGAATAGAAAGCCGTGAACCTATTTCTAACCTATTTTTACATCTCTGTTTTTACGAACGATGCGCCCGGTAAGGCAAGTCCCGAGACTTATTTAAACGATCTTAGAAAAAAAAGAAACTCAAAGTCAGCCATAATTACTCGATAAAAAGTAACGTGCTCGTAAGCCATCTAACTTTAATTAGACAAGCCAGCGTTGATACAACGAAACGGAATATCCTGTCGCAAATAAATACGAAGAAATATGATAGGAGAAGGAGGAAGGACAGAAAAATATAGTTTATACAGCTAGAAGCAGATTGACAAGTCTTTCTAAAATTCCATTAGGCCACTCGAGAAACCCTCTTTATTACCTTGACTTGTTCGAATTCCGTGACGGTAAGCTACACGGGTGACTATATAATTCCTCACTCGTAAATTCCATTCGAGTCTACGAACTCCCAACGACCTTTGCAGTGTCGAGAATACGTTTCATTGTCGTACCTCGTGTCCTGGCTGTCTCTTCGACAGTAACCAGTGGCGAGGGTCAAGTTCCGATTTGAAAGTAAAAAAAAGAGAAATAAAATGATCAACGAGAAAACCTGAATCCACAGCAAGTATAACTCTGAGTGTCCTGACAGCCGCATAAAGGTACAGCACCATCCAAGTACCATAACCAAGAGACTGATACTACGTAAACAGCAATACCAAGAGACGACGGAATAGGTTTTTTAAAAATAGCCCTTCAGTAAGGACTAAGTGTTTTATATTTGGCCTGAGGACAGGACACGTATTTGAAGTAGGGAAAAAAAATCCCCCCGAGAGAAGAGAAGCTGCAGATCAGATTTAAAGACAAGAAGAGTAGATGAGGAGAAAGTGTGCAGGAAGAAGACAAAGAATTAAGAAAAAGTTAAACACGAGATATTCTTTCTCGTTTATAATTTCTTATCTCTCCTGATACAAAACTGAGAGAAGAGCATTGAATTTTCTTTCACAGACAATAACCTCAAAATCCCATACCAAGAAAATATCTAATTGCCAGACGTAGATCGAGAACCGCACAGTAAAAAAAGACATGATTTATAAGAGTCCATAATCCCTTAGTGTTCCTAAGCGCAAATCCTAAAGTGATTTATTATCAGAGACAGAAACACGAATATCCCTAGACAATAACGTAACACGTGTCATACATGATTACTGCCTGAATCCCATACAAGTCACTATATCCCTAGATACCTTATTTTTTGCAATATCTCTCCACAAATCACATATAAAAATATAAATATAAAATATGGATCCTTACATAATCAAATGCCTAGTCCTGCAAAGCAACTAATCACTCAAGTATCGTTTCTTTGTCTTAACAATATCGAATCATGCCACGCTTAATGACCTCTTTAAATGCAATTTACTATAGCTACACACGCAACCAGCGTTATGGGTTCTCTCTATAATGCCAATCAATTTCTAAGCAGGAGTTTAAAATATAAAGTCATTGATTTAACTAGACTAGACGAATCGGACAGCGGTTCAAATATTTTATTTCATTGGCAGCAATGTTTCCTGATAACGGTAATCTTCACTGATCAGCAGAACGAACCCGTCCGTAGAATTACGTCCTAGCAAAATACTTTTACAGGATCTGGTCGTACGGACTGACGTACAGTATAGTACTGTAAAACAGAAAAAGTGCTCTGGCATTAATTACTAGCCCATATCCTACGATCGCCATTAACTACTTACTTAATGTTAGTTATGTCCTCTGACGTTGACAGTCTCCTCCATACTTTACGGACACCCGTTATCTAGATAGTTTTAACGACTCACGATGAATAGTTACTTAATTACTTCGCTCGAAGTATCGGAGCATGAATGAATTATCATTTACTTCTACCTTCTCGTTTCCCTCACTGCTATAACACGTCCCTGTTACACGGTTTCTTTTGTTTACTCTGTTTTAAGTAAACACAAAAACCCAGCGCGTTAGACTATATGTTAAGAATGACTTGGTAGCACTGAACAAATAGTTGATTATCCTTTACATAATGAATAATATAATAGATAAATGACAATGTTTGGAAATTTTAAAAGCCATTGAAAATTTCCTACTGATAACCTTTCAGGCAATTATCTGCTGATGATAACGATCGAACAGACGGAATATAATTAAACTGTAGAATGATTCCTCTCAAAATGGAGCAAACGATAAACATCTATGCAAATGACACGTCAATTCGTATGCGTAGCATCTCACGTGTATTCTACAGTTTCTGATGTTAACCAGTGAAATTCAGTACAGTAAATTTTTGTGAAACACGCTGTTGCATCATACGTAGCTCAGGATCAGGTTGACTCCGAATGGTAAATTATAACGGATTTTTGGAATGAATAGCGGCGTAACGATATTGAACCAGAGAAGACTCGGTAGGTTTTATAATGCAACCTGGACAAATGTGCAGCTTGATTGCATTGAACAATGCAAGTATTGGCTTTGCAATATTTTTCTATTATAAGATTGATTATTGGCGTGCACTCATGTTTTATTCAGCAGACATTGAAAAATGAGTGATGGCTGATAACCCTTGAGACTTCAACTGTTTTTCGTGGAGGCAGGTTACTAAGGAAACAAAAGAATTGGATCGGTTGATTGGGCGATTGATCAGTCGAGTGTCGCGATGAAGAATAAATGTGAACTGCTCACCTTAATACCGCTGCGACCCTGCTGCTTCAGAAGAACGTTCTCAGGCTTCATGTCACAGTGTATAATTTTGTTCTTGTGAAGTGCATCGAGACACTGAAGTAAAGAATGAGAGAACTTCCTGACAAGCTGCAAGCTGAATCCCTGGAATTTGTTCTTCTTGATGAGTTCGTAGAGATTGATGCTGAGAAGTTCAAAGGTAATGCACATGTGATTCCGGAAGGTGAACGAGTCGAACATGTGAATGATGTTCATCGTGTTATCCTTATCTTGTTCCCTGAGGTTCCTCAGTATTCTGATTTCCTCTTGGGCCTGCCGGTGAAATCTCTTCTCGTTCCTGACCATCTTTAGGGCTACGTGCTCGTGCGTTTTGTGATCGTATGCCTTGACGACCTGGCCAAAGGAACCCTTGCCGATAACCTTGAGTACCTCGTATCTATACGCTACATGATCATGAGGTATATGGATGTAGGAGCCCTGATCGTTATCATAATCATGATTATTAGGATAGCCTATGAGCCCTGGCCTCTTCTTGGCGTTAGCTCCTATAAAGTAAATTTGCTTATAATTAAAGATTTCATGATACTCGTATGGCGTTAATTTGTTCATGTACAGCTTCAAAACTATCTCCGGAGTGACTGTCATTGTCTTGGGTTTTCCACCACTGGAGTTCCCGTCTGATCGTCCATTTTTTACCATAGGACTGCTCGATTGGCTGTTCGGTTGAGAATGAGAATTGTGACTGGAGTTGTGGCTATTATGGCTCGTGTGACTTGTGTGCGAACTCAGACTCAAGTTTAAGCTATCGGAGTTGCTAGTTAAGTTTTGTAGACTGTTGTTAGCGCTCGATCCCAGGCTTGGCAAGTGTGTCCCTACGACGTGACTTGCATGAGTCAGGTGGCTTGGTGGAGATTCACCTTGCTTTAGAACTAGACTGCCTGCCTTCAGTGGAGGAAGGTAATTGTTCTCGTTCGTCGAGATATACGTTTGCGTGGAGATTGCGTTCGCGGGTGCGAACGGATTTGGTCTTGATAGGGGCATCTCGATCGCATTTGCTGCTAAAGTTAAGCTAGTCATTTGTGCCCATTTAACAGAGAAGTCTTGATATTATGCCCTAGTTCCTCTAGGGTACTGCATTTTTAGTCTTCTTAATGTATCGGGGCACAATTTGAAAGCACTGATGTCAACGTCTCCTTCTTCTGCAATTGTGATGCATCTTCTCTATGAAACTTATCTTTAAAACGTTTTAAACGCTGTTCTAGTACAGTCCATTCTTCTTGATTTAACTTAATGTTACCTAGAGACAGTGTTATTGCTCAGCGTAGTTGAAAATCCTTTATTCTCTATTTGTCACTATACTGGAAGCTATATCTTTGTGAATGTTGGTCGAATGCTGCTGCTGATCTTTCTGCGACAGCTGTCATTGGTACATAATAATTCCTTCTTCTATAGGTTCCACAGCGTAACTTTCCTCTTTTCTAGTTTCGTTAAATAAATTAGTCGTCTAAGTGATTTGTTATGTGTTCAGTCTCACTCTTATGGGTATTCAAATGGACGAGTAGCTTGATTCTACTCCTCATAAGATGCAAGTGATATACATTAAAGTAACAGTCTCTAAAAATCCTCAAACTGCTATCGGTGACTTGGCAGAGGTACCTTTCCAGAAAATTCCAAGAAATCCTTCCCAAGTCGAAGACTGTCAAAACTGTTTCCTGCATGCACCTTCCTCAAAATCCGTGCAGTTTGATATCGTCATGCGTTTAAAAAATATCATTCGAGAAATAAACTCGTCTAAATGCAATAGACTAGAAGTTGAACTCTCTTCACGGCCTTGCAAGATTCACATTCGCCTTGCAAGTTAATACATCGTTCACGACTCTTCGTAGTTAAAATTAAAACACCGTGTTGCTCCAATTTTCCCAGTCAGAAACACAGATTAAACAGGATGTACGTATAAAACAGTAGGATGCCACAGAATGATGTTAAGGTCAAGGCGACGTTTACGTTGAGGACGTTGAAAATTTGAAAAAGTAAAGTAAAAGTAAATAAGGAACTATGAGGTCACTTCCTGACGTCACTTCCGAACTGACTTCGAAAGTCCCTTCATTCACCGATATTCCGCGTCGTTCTCTTCCTCGTTCACTTCACCGTGTCTCCTTTGCTTTGTCCGTCGTATCCCTTTTACCTTCGAGTGCGGTTTCGAACGTCTAATTTTATAATCTATCGTGCACGAGGGCAAACGCATCATGAGCTGTCTAGCTCAGAGGTTGTTGGCACCGGGCCGGGCAAGTTTGATGACTCCGCTCCATTCAACTTTTTCCACAGCCGAAAATACACCGAGAAATTTCCGCGTGTCCTGAACAGAGTTTAGCCTTTGCGTCCACTTACGTACTTTCCACCCTCGCTCGATTTTCCCTTCGTGTCGATCGATATTACAAATCACCAGAAGCCCAACACACCACCGACTAACACGTCGACAACAACAACGACGAAGTCGAGATCTAAAATTTTATATTATTTACTCCATTTCGATTTTCAATGGTGCTCCAATACTTCTTAATTACAAGTAGCACACAAAGCAACTCTAATATTGTCTCACAATTTCATTTTCACTTTCTTTACTTCCTTCACTGACTCTCCCTTCTTCGACACACTGAACACTCTAAACACTGGACACCCTTGATGACTCCTGCAGGATCTCATGCGTAGCAATCCTTCTCACAAGATCACCTTAAAGTTACAGAGAAAATAATAATGTTAAAAAATAGACAAATAATCACTTTGCTTCTCTTTAGAAACTCTCACCAATTCATACCTTCACTCCTAGTATATAATGAATCTTCAAATAGCAGTGACTGCTTCCTTGACCATTCAATCTATAAAAGAACATTTCTTCTGAATGTCCACAAAGAATTCGTTTTCCACGTACAATAAACGCACGTCGCACGAGGTTCACAGATTTCCCCAAGGTTCACATATATCCAAATATTTAACGTATCTCGTTCACTAGCATCCTCGTATATTTTTTCAGGATGATAAATCGTCCAGTCGCAACGTTTCCTTGACAAAAGTAACGAAACATTCGTGGTCCTCCGTATGATGAGAGTCGAGGACCATAAACAGGATCCTCCTATAACTGTGGCTCTCAGGATGAACTGACTATAAGTACAGTTGATGCTCCCTTCTTGGAGATGAACAAGGGTGTTTCTTGGACTCCTGGTTTACAGAAAATTGTCCTTGCAGTTACTATGAAAGTTTGTCTCTCTTTATCCTTCTTTTCACGTATATTACTTTCTCTCCCGGATGAGACAAAGAACCACGTCAGGCCCTGCTCGCTAGTTTCTGACACACTGGGATTGCTCGGTCGCTACCTCTCTCGCACGCTCACCACCATGTTTATTCTTTTTGTACCCCCGTTAGGCTGTTGTGCCGGGTGAGTGGAATGAGAGGAGGGGGCCAGACAGTCAGATGAACAGACAGACAGACAGACAGACAGACGTACATACGGAGGAGATAGAAGCCCGTTTAATTCTGGAGAAACTCCACAAGATACTTGAATTGAATGTTTAACAGGAATCGTAGTCAGTTGAAAGTTTTTATACGAATATGAGAATTTATTATGAACAATATCAGTCTCTCGTAGCGTCTTGATGGAACGTCAGGATTATTTGACTTCCGAACTAACTCGTATAACTGTACATCCGGCACAGGTGCTCCGAGATACTTTTTTCTTTCACGACTAGCGACAATGACGGTCAGGATCGTGCCGATTTTTCACTTATTCCTTCTTGAACGATTTTCTTTTATATTTTTTTTAGCTTTTCTTCCTCTTTCTCTTCTCTTCTACTTCGAAGAGTCGTTACTCGTGCACGAAGAAGGTGCGTTCGATTTTTTCAACACGCTTCCATCCTTCCTATCCGCTAATACGCGCACGCTACGGCCACGGCTCTCTGCTTGCGGTTTTTCGCGCTTTCACACGAGTTTTCATAGAGAGAACCGTCGGCCAACGCAAAATACTCGAAGCATGTTCTCCCTCCGTCCATAAAGAAAACGCCTGCTGCTCACCCACGCACTCTCTCACATACACACTTGCGATATCCAATCGTCAAGAAAGTTGGTGGACGGAGCCCATAGAATATATCGAATATAGATATAATCTACTTGTGAGAAAGCCGTGCTGCGACACGTAGCGGATATTATCGACAACTCGTAGATCTTGCTCTATAGATATTTTTAATCGATCTACGGAATATACGAAAACAGAAAATATTCAGAGAGATATTACGAAGTATTTGGAGTAACGGCATATTCCTTTAAACGATTGTACAACTCTTTTAGGATATTTTACGAAATTTATAGTTACGGCTTTCAGTGATATGAATTTCATGGTATGGTTTTCTGACTATGTTACTTCGTTCTTGGTTTATGGTAGACTTTCCCCCTTGCTACTATGCACGGTTGATTACATGCTTTTGTAGAAAAAGAATAAATAAAAGATGGCTGTAGTTGGTTTGAAAGAAGGCCGCATTATTTTGTGTGGGCAGCACCGATCAGCTATGCTATGGAACATATGTTTATCGATTGTACGCACATAAGTCAAAGCTAACGCAGTACAACCTGAGGCTGGCGAAGCGTCACGTTGCTATTATTTGGATCTGTCGAGAATACTCACAAAGGCTCGCAGCTGATATTCATTGGAATAAGTCGTAGTAGTTGATAGTCGTGTGAAACGGCAGAACGAGAATGAGTTTAACACCGAAGACTTTTAAGGAAAAGCGACCCTTTGGTGGGTAATAATAATGAATTATAATATTTGTTTTGTGTTATGTCTCTTAATATCGATGAAAGATCGCGAAAGAATAAGTTGACAAATATTCTAGACGGGTTAGTTAAACCTGATGAATAATATCTTCTGTTCTTTTGATCTTGTTCTTGTAACAGAATTATCATTACAGTGCATTGCTCGTTGGAAAATCTCTCGGTTGTATCTTTTAGTTATTTTTACTTCCACTTTGACCTTTGATAAAGATTGTATTTTATATATTTTATTATTATTCATTCGATGACGAACGGTCTACTTCTTGAGAATTATTATTGGCTTAGCTTTAGTTTGCGAGCAGTACTTACTGAAGGAATAAAGTTATAATTAAACAAGTGGATACTCATTTTGTTTCATGCTTTTAAAAATTCAGCACAACGTGTGGCAGACGTGGAATTGATCAGAGAGCAATATCCAAATAAGATTCCTGTAATAGTTGAACGATATTATGGGGAGAAACAATTGCCACTGTTGGACAAGTCTAAGTTTCTCATACCTGATCACTTGACAGTTGCAGAACTGATTAAAATTATTAGGTAAGATGGTTCCAGTAAGAACAATCATATAGTACTAACAACGTATTTTGGTTATTTCTTATAATTCAGACGCAGGCTACAGCTTCATCCAACCCAGGCATTTTTCCTGTTGGTAAACCAAAGAAGTATGGCCAGTGGTAGCATGACTATGGCACAATTGTATCAGCGGGAAAAAGATCCCGATGGTTTTCTTTACATTGTATTTGCAAGTCAAGAGGTATTTGGCCATTAGAGTGCATAGATTTTTTGCTATAGGTAAGTATAAAGTTATAAATGAAACTATTAGAAATTTTTTACCGAGTGACAGTTAAAAGGTTAAAAAAACATTTGACAAACGTTCGACTGTTACTTTCAGATATGTGTGATACAGTTACAATCAATTACTACTCTGCGTTTGACATACTATTGAGTCTTAGCAACATCACGGATTTGCTAACAGCTAAATTGTAGATACGAACATTAACGTCTATCTACCATTAATTAATCTTATGTAACTTTAGAATACCATGGGTATGTAGTAGTACCAAAATAATCAACGAACTAACAAAACAACTGTTATGCATCAAATCCTTGTGGTGCTTTCGATATTCAATGTATGTAACGTTTATACTTTAGTATAAGTTACGTAAAAAATGGTTATGTTTATTAGAGATAGAATTAATATTAATTCACAAGTACTATTAACTTATATTATTGATCTTATTGATAAACCGTTCAACTTGAGATCAACAAATTTTTTATAATGCTGAAAACAAAGCAATTTTCTTATTTTTATGAATATTAAAAAAAATATGGACAATATAGCACAATATTAGAAGTCTGATTGATCTTGAGATGCATCCTTGAATTTTTTATGTTAACTTTGAAAAATGTATCTTTATTGTTTTCACGTTTATTCAAAACCCTTCGTTGGGATGTAACGTATGTTGTCAAATAATTTCTTAGTTAATTATGAAAGCGTACAGTAAAACTCAAGATCG
>JARPRG010000406.1:636446-658935 GCA_031001745.1 Hartigia nigra
AACCCTAGGCCTTCTCGACGTTCACTTGGACTAAATGAAAATCACTGAAGATATATCACACTTTAAATCGAGCGAAGGTACTTATTAGCAATCCGTGCCGGAGGACCCCACGCGTCCCACAGTCTTCATTTGCCCAGGTCATAACTCTTCGGAAGACGCAGGCGTCTTCTTTCCCGAGTAACAATCTTCACGCACCTGGCAATAGGGCACAAGCTCCCGTACCAAAGAATGCAAATGAGGCATTGCCAAGAAATTTTTTAAATTTAAAATCATCCAGAGACCGGTACGTTGCGAAATTTCTATGATGTTACGAAATTCATCAGTGACATTAACTTTACAAGCTTCTCAGGAATTAATATCTAGTCTCTTGTGTAAGTCCATGAGGGAGGCCAATAAACTATAAGACATAATACTTCTCGTGACATAACCTACAATGTCTTAGGGCCCATTTCGACCTGTGTTGGGTGAAGATCTCAGGTATAGGAAAAGCAGGCAAGCGGCGCGAGAATGCACCTGGTCGTTCTCGTAGCACCAAGAGAGTGACCTGCCAACCTGCCAGCACGGAGAATGGGCAGCCAGGTTGGCTTCAGTTGTTCCTGTCTCTGCCTTCACCTGTGCAAGGTTGTCTTTCTTTAAACTATCAGCTTTCGGTCGAGTTCAAATACGTAACGACTGTAGTCTGCTGCGATTAGGACGTATACGTAGAAGATTGATTCTACCTGATAGAACAGTGTCCTCGAGGAAGCTGAATGTGAACTGCGGAATTTCTTAGCTCATTGAAATTCTCAACGTTCTTACTTCTACTGTTTATTGGATTTATGTGAAATCAGGAGGAATGGGATAGAAGTATAGGTTCTGAAAAAAAGCATAACAAGCATAACTATACTGTTTTTTTCTTCTCGTGCTCTGTTATATTTTTCGGATTTGTAGCCGCTTGCGAAAACGCATTACCGAATTCATTTCCAACTTGATGCTTATGGGTAATGAGCTTTGATACAGTCTCTTCCGTATTGTCGGACACTAGGAAATCCACGAGGCACTGATTTGTTTGTTTCACGAAAGTGAGAGGGACGCTTTTCGAAGTTACACTCCCGTCCGATCGAAAACGTCGCACGAAATGGCTACCTCGGTACACTTTCAACTCACGGTGACCTTTCCCGGCTACGCCGTACAGTCGCCGGTAAACGGCCGGCCCGTCCACACTGGACGGTAGAGAATTGACCGTCAGGTGGTTTTTTCTTCGTTTCCAAGACATTCTGAGAAATCAAGCCAGTAACAGATCATGAGATATATTACTTTCTTTCTCTTCTGAAATAGTGCTTTATACAATTTATCAAATTTTTCTTTTTGCATCATAACGCGTCGAGATACAGCTCAGTGCATTAGAGATGTTTTAAGTCAACCTCCACTAGCATTATCTTAGTACACTATTGCCTCAATCCAGTGCGGTTTTAGTAAGACAAAATTTCTCCACGATCAGTATACACCAGGTTACTTGACTGTTGGGATATTTCTTTAATCAGGTAAGAACGGTTTATTATGAAATGTACGTAGAAAAATGTTTTAACAAAAATTCTTTAATTTCACTTAAATTCCATATTTTCTTACCTGTACTAGATTAAATAAAAGAGGTATCGTTGAAGGTGGCTCCAAAGTATCTCGATACGTTACTGGCCAATAGAATAGCTGTTGGTAGTTGAACCGATGGAGTCGGAGCACAGGTAAATGGACCACACGCTCTATGACAGGTAGAATATAGCGAGAAGCATGGGGTATCGGCATGCAGAGGCACACATACCGCATAGGAACAGAAGAGCCTCGGACTACGGGACCATCTCTTTCACTTCTTAAAATGGCGGTAGGAGGGAAAGACAGGGCAGCAGCAGGATGAGGGCAAATGCTCTAGTTTTCATTCTTAGGATACCGCGGCTCAACAGCATCAGCTACAAACGAGTGACCGTTCAAGCATCGTATGGTTATTATAAACCGTCATGATTATCAAGCTTATCATCAGTTTCTTTCAAGTGTTCGCAATCGTTTAGTGGTACCAGAATGAGATATGGTCGAGATCTTGTACGTCAGACTTCATTCACGTAACACGTTTCAGTGCTTTGGAAGGAACACGTCGATCGATGTAATATACAGCTATATCAAGAGAATTCGGCACGTAAAATCTCTACTGTAATGGCTAGAGAAATTTTATTTGTGAATCTTAGAAAAAAAATTCTTTAACTCTGCGGGAAAACGTGAGTCGCCGTTTTACGTTGTACGGGTTATACGATAACAGGAAGTGTAACACGTTGGCATTAAATGGTCTTGCTTGTAAAGATTTCTTAGGTTTTAACCCAGGGCGTATTGAATTGTTGATGAGTTTTCTGGTTGATAGCTAGGATTTTGATTGTAATCGATGTTGATAATTAACGTGGAAATTGTAGCAGCTACTATACCATAGGTGATCTATGATATTTTTAGGTATAGTTTATACCTGGATAATATTTCCGTATTAGTCGAGTCATTTAGAAAGAATTACGTCATCGTTAACTCCGGCGTTTGTCATTTTCCATAGGTCACTATACTCGCCTCGTTATTTATAATGGGTTCGAACGATTAGTTTTAATCGTTCTTGTCGACTGTGGTAAATGAAGTATCGATCAATGAAAATTCTAGCAAGGGGGAATAAGGAGGAGGTCCTTTAAGGCGTCTGAATAACTTTCTAAGACTGGTGTGTCGATAATACTTTCATTTCATTGTCGTCTTCTTAATCTCTTGAGATATTTAATCAAAGGTCATAATGGAATCAGAATGAATAGTTTACTGTATAATATTTGAAGAATCTTTTGTTCACGTTACGGAATTACCATTTATACTGATATCGAGGATGATACATTTTTTATATAATATATCTTTGCTTTATGACTTTCAGAGACATGGACAAAGATCGTAGAGAGCAGCGCGATCACGACAATTTGAATGAGAACGAGGGAGATCACAAGGTGGGAATGGATTTTCGCGGTTTGCCACATCATCCTGGCATGGATCATAGCGGAGATACAGACGTAGAGGTAAATTGCATTTCTTCTGTATCAAAGCTTATTCGTGTGGCGTCCCTTCACAATAGCGCAGTATTACGTTTAACCCAGAAGAAATTCTTTCGGAAGATAATACAAGAGATCAAGGCTAAATTTCATGAAGATTATTTCAAGTGGATATGCACTGCATTGATTTGATCTGTTTCGTATTTTTGTCGTTGCCTTTTTCTGCATTCTGCAAGACGTATGCTGCGTGCTGTGATACAGCATTTAGTGAACGGTACGTCAGATGTATCTCAGCAACCTTGGCCGGCACGATATTCGAGAGTGATTATCGCGCTGCGAAGTATGATCCGACCGTAGCACAGAGAAATACCAGGAGAGTACAGGAAAGGCTTGGCGGAAGAATTAGTTAATCGCTATTACCAGGAATCTCTGTCTGATTGTGCAATCTGATGTATCGGTTTCAGAGAGACATGGATAGAGACCAGAACGATCACGGGGATAGTCTTCATGACGTCAAGACGGAGCATCAGCTTGGTTGTGATTTTCGAAATTTGGCCAATTTTCCAGGGATGGTTCATCTGCACAGTGGTATTGAGCATCTTAGTGACGTCGACGTCGAGGTAATGCATTGTAGTCTGTTGAATATTAAATTAATTGCTTAAAGTATCCATGAAAATTATTCTCTTACCGTTGCTCTTTATTTGAAGTTCCTTTTTTTATAATCACTTAGGTAAAGTTAGGCAGGGACGTACGTGGCTCACTGGGACTGGGTCTGTCCTTGGAATTATGCGTGGTCTGTGGCGATCGTGCCAGTGGAAGGCATTATGGTGCAATTAGCTGCGAGGGATGTAAAGGTTTCTTCAAGCGCAGTATCCGGAAGCAGCTTGGATATCAGTGCAGGGGTAGCAAGACCTGCGAGGTTACGAAACATCATCGCAACCGTTGCCAGTACTGTCGACTGCAGAAGTGTCTGGCAATGGGTATGCGCAGTGACTGTAAGTTCACTGAATTCATGGTAAAAGAATTGTCGCGTCGCGAGAACGTTATGAGACGTAGATAGAAACAAGGAGAGCTATTGCATCCCCTAATTTTGTGGGTTGTAATAAACATAAGCAAGCTTGGGGTGTTGCAGCGGTTCAACACGAGCGTAAACCAGTGCTGGGGGATTCGGGTGGCACCAAAGTAGGAAGTCGTGGTACCAGAGTCAAGCCAGAGCCACAGCAAACAACCCCTGAGATACCACCAGCTTGGGAACAACCTGAGAGTCCCAGTATGGAAGACCAAAGTAGCGACAGTGACCTAAGTGACCCTTTGACCCTAGCCAGAGAACGTTTGCTCATCTCACATGCTTTGGATAGTATGGCTAAACTCATTGGCGATGTATGTTATTTACTGATTAATTCATATAGCACTGTATAGAAGTTTTTGGATAATCAGGATAATGAGTCTATGTATTATTTATGTTTCTTTACTAGAGCGTCAACGGCTCTGGAGAACCGGAGGAAGAATGGACTGGTCAATTACTGTTCGAAAGGCATACGTTGTTCGAGTTGAGGGCACCTAGTCCGGCACCTGCGTACTTGTCTATACATTATATTTGTGAAAGTGCTGCCAGACTGTTGTTCTTATCCGTGCATTGGGCCCGAGGAATTCCAGCGTTCCAGGCATTGCCGTAAGTAGATCAGCAATGAGACTATAGATCGGTCGATATCCTTCTTTGGTTATAATTTCCAGTAATGGAAACAATACTCGTTATTCTCCTGTTCACAGTTCAGAAGTGCAAACCACCCTAGTTCGTAGTTCCTGGGGTCAGCTGTTTACATTAGGTCTTGCGCAGTGCGCATACACCTTGTCACTACCTAGTATTTTAACTTCGATAATAAATCACCTTCAAGCCAGTATCGCACAGGAGAAGATCACTGCTAGTAAAGTCAAATCGGTTACGGAACACATATGCCGATTGCAGGATTGCGTTAGTTCACTTCATAAACTTCAAGTCGATGCTGCTGAGTATGCATACCTCAAGGCTTTGACTCTCTTCAGTGCAGGTTGGATATTTTTTATAGATTTATTGAGAATAGCTTCATTCACGTGAAATTCGTGTCTCAAGATCGACCTGCCTCGTTGATCTTATTAAGCAATAGGTTTAATCGTTTCTTTTATATTGCCAACAGATAACGTACTTGCTGGAGTATGGCGGAAAAAGGTTGAAGTTTTACAGGACGCGGCGTGGAATGAATTGCAACAGCGCGTCGGCTCGGACAGACTGCCGCGTCTTTTATTAAGGCTTGCGCCATTGCGTTCGATCAATCCTCGTGTCCTGGAGGACCTCTTCTTCGCGGGCCTTATCGGTAGGGTAAGTGTAGGGAGTGTCGTGCCTTACATTCTTACCATGCAAGACTGCAAAACCGAACCTGAGACTCAGATGGGGTGACAAATGCTACACGTACATTGCAAGTTATAACCTAAGAGTGCAATGTATGTAGAATAGTGTTGGATATGGATAAAACTTTCGTTGAGATATCATTGACTGTCACGCGACGATCCAGAACGTATGATCCATTGGTATTTTGTTTTCTTGTAATATAAGTTGCGTGAAATGGATTCTTCATTCTTACGATTATCCAACGCTCTTCTCTGTTAATCTCTTAGGACTTGTTTTGCAGTGCTTCTCGAGAATGAGTATAACCATGAGTTATCCTGAAGGTCTAAAGGGAGAATGTATTTCTAGGAAATACACTATACGCAAAAGGGGTAGTACTTGTGATAAATCGTTTTAAACTTTTAAACTTGTTATTCGGAAAGCCTTGATATACATATAGGGTGTCAAACACTTGTGTCTCTTTTTCATTTTTCATTTTTTTTTTTCCATTTGCGACTACAGTGGAGCGTCAAAGATTATACTTATCGAGGAAACGTGTGGAGTCCAGGTGAATTAATCATAATACTGATTTTTCGTTCAATTAGAGAAAAGTTTGTGTAACTTTTTCTTTCTTCTTCTTCTTCTTCTTTTTCTCCTTGATATTCGGTATTATTTAAATGCGGATGGTGCGACAAGTATTGTTTTTTGTTGGACACCCACTGGTTTTCAACTGGTTCGAATGTGACAATATAAAAATGTATTTTTCTGTGAGAAGCGTGAATACTTAAAGTAGATTAGAAGATTTTAATCGTTGTACATGCGTATACTTAACTAAATGTATATTTCGTATTTTATTGTTAATTGTAATTATTAATAATTATAAGATAATAATTGTTGCAAACTGGCGTAAAATGTACACTGGTACATTGTACAGATATACTTTGAATGGGTAATTGCTGAAAACGACAGATATTATTTTATTAGGTGCGCAGAATTTCTTTTTCTCTTTTTTTTTTTCTTGGATACGAATTTTTATATCGAATTAAGGTCGTTGATCGCTGTACCATATGTTTCGACAATTCTGAATTAACGTGTCAGAAATGCAAACAGCTTAATACATGTTTTTTTATTTTTCACACCAGTGACATTTATCTGTCGCTTGCGCGTAATTACTAAAGGAAAGCAGTTTTATTAAATTTGTTAATTGGAGCATCTCTTAGAAACAAAAAGCAAAAGAGGTAATAACGATATTCGGTCACAGGATCACAGTAAAATCTGTTTGACGATAAATATTTCTATTGAAAGAACAACGCATAATGTTGAATTAATGAAGATAGCTTCTGACGAGTATTGATGAAATTAATATATTCTCTATTTTTGAATGGTTGTTGAAGATTATATTGGCCATATTTCAAATCTGGAGACGCGATTGAAAAGGTATTTACGCTTAAGCTTTTAAAACCGAGACAATCTCACACGAACGTTTATATGAACTCCTAGATATCATTCAATAAAATAAAAACACAAAGATCTAATCAAAATGGCTGCGTGACTAACTTTGGGTCACAGCTGTACCAATAGAAAATTCAAATTTCACTATTTACTTCTATATATCATAGCTAAAAATATTTCTTGACAAAAAAAACTTTTTTCAAGATTTAAAACAAACGATACAATTCATTCAGACTGGATCAATTTAGCAGTTGACTTATCCAATGTGCTCGTGTCAACGTTTGGTTTTGTCATTGTCAATTGACACTGATACAAATAAAAATATGAATTAAGTACGAGATACCTAATTACAGGTATTTATCCAAGGGAAAACTGCAATGTACATAACAAAATGTGCCTATATGAAAACAAAATATTTATATTGATAATAATTTTATAATTATTATTATTATGCTAGTATTGACAAATAAATAAAGTCTGAGAATATAAAGAATTGTAGTCATTCCGCAAAACACAATGATATAGCCATTATCACTACTATCCTTCAGGAAGTCAATCGACGTCTTGGGATACCCAGGGCACCCTGATTACTAGAGCCGTACCTAACAATGAGTCACATCCTAAGATTGCCTACAGAGGCGCCTCACAGCCATAGCCATTACCAGCTAGTGTGTTTGAGAGTAGTTTCTCGGATGAGAGCCGTTTAGTCGTACTCGGGTAAACCTGGAGGCATCTTCGTGCGGCGTGTCATGGCCTCAGGAAGACAAGGATTCGCGTAATTAAAATAAATCATCCTTTTTCATAACTCAGCGTACTGTACTCCAAAAGATATATTAAATTTGTTAGTGTCCATCGCCAAGCGCAGGGTGCCCAAGATATTCTGAGAAGTAAAGTAATCACTACATCCAGCACCAGGTATACATTGTGGACGCCAGGTAAACCTGTCCGACCACTCGAACAGAAGTGACACACCTAGGAGGCGAGTTTCGGTCGCTTATTCAGAATCGTTCTGAGAATCCTAAAGTGCGTCGAATATTAATCTCGAAATTGACGGAAAATAAAAAATCACTTTATGAAATACACGCAGCAGGATTGACGATATTTTATATATATATCAATTCGGACGAAAAAACTGTGAGAACGGATTAAGTGTCACGTATGAGTTTACGTCTGTTATATGTATGATGCATGTAGGAATGCAACTCCAAGAGGTTATCTCGTACACGTAAAATAACCTGAAGATATCAGGAGACAGGTAGACACTTAAGTAGAAATGAAAATAATGAGACGCGCATGCTTCTGCAACCCCGTCTAATAAATTGTAGTTGCTCTTTTTTTTTGTTTAATTCCCCTCACAAATTTGTTTATCATAACCTAGCGTCATTGAACTATTACCCGCAAGCAGCACAGGGATATTGATGATTGAGAATTTATTGATTTTCCTGTATTATAATTATATGTTAAAATTCCGTTCGATTTGTTCACCCAAGATCTCTCTTTATCTCAAGAGTCCCGTGGCTTCACTCAATTACGTTCTGATAAGACTCGCGAAATATTTGGACGAATTCTTTTTTCCAACGAAACAATCGATTGCGTAAGACGTCTTTTAGTTCATGCTTCCATTAATAACTCGTGTTGGATTTTCAACCGAATTTTAGTGATTTAACGAAACGGTGCGTGGGAAAGCAAGGGAAAGGTTTACCTGTCGAGATCAGCATCGTTCTTTTTTTTTTATTTACATGATAATTCGTAACACACTGTCTTCTACTCTTCTTCTTTTCCTTGGATATTCAGAGGGATGACGCTTCCTCGCTGCCGTGCACCACGATTCGGGACAAGTACTTTCGAATATTGAGCTCACCAATGCCGAAGTCCTCCGCTAAGTGGACATTTTGGAGGTCTCTGTCAATAGTTTAATATTGAACGCTTACAATCCATCTAACTTCATGTTCTTTTCTTTTTTCTTACATTACCTGCACAGTTCGCTTATTACCTGACCGCTGTGTCGTGAAGAATACATTACTATTGCCTATCTTTTAAATGCCAATAATCTTTGTCTGCTTGATCAAATTCATCATCGCTAAACCATATCTTTCAGTCATCGTTCGATCGACACATTAAAGTTTGTAAAATACCATGACAATTTGGCGCAATTTTTCTACAGGTATAACAGTCGTATCGCCATTTTCTTCAATTTGAATATAATTATCTGTATCAATATTTGACTTTTTAACATGCTTGTTGATTCGTGCTCAATAGACTCTAATCATTCGTAATTGCTCCAAGGCGAGGACTATCTGTATTCTTACTGTCGCGTATTTTTTTTTCTCGACGAATCTCAAAGAAATAAGAAATATTTTTGTAACAACCGCTATACAAGGTATTCACAGAAATAGAATAACTAGTATTATGACTCTAGGCGAACCACTTTAAGTCGTCTATTGCGACAGAAGTTGTCATTTTAGGCATCTCAAAGATGACTAGGAATTATGTGCTTTCCGCGACCGGACGTACAACTTGATTAATCTGTTTGAAGTTTCAATTTCGTTATCCATTAACTTTTCCCAAGAAAGACCTCACTATAAGAATACAAAAATTTGAGGTTATAGTATCGTTCCTCATTTTACTTCGGATGGAATACACGATACAAAATTATCGACTTTGATTTAATATTTCAATCTTGCTTATAATTCAATGCGTTAAGAGACGAAACCCTGAGAGTTGACGAACGACGACAGAAAATATACTGATATCCATTAGTAGAACGTTGTGTAGGAATAATACGGCAGTGCAAATATTTGGTAAGACGATACACACCAGGTAACCCCTACATCCATGTGTTATTCGCGCAATACGTAATGTAATAATATACCTGATGGAAAAGATGAATGTTTACCGGCGTTGAAACATACAGCAACGGTTAAGATTCAATATTGGACCTGTAAAGAGATCAAGACTCCAGGCCATATAGTATTTCATGACGATGATGATGATGAGAGTCAGTATCCTTACACTTGTTCATTTGTCTTTTCGGCTTGTCAGCATAAGCAACAAATTTCAACGACCTTAACACCCACGAGGGAAGTGACTGGATTAAGAATGTATATATTAATACCTTAGACGTCACAAAAGAGAGAGAGAGAGAAGATACAATTTTTCAAAGACATATGAATAAGGAAAAAATTTATTTTACAGACGCATTGAACGCGTTTTTCTGTTTTTTTTTTTCATTTTTTTCAACCACGTCCGGAAGGCATAACGAAATTACCTTGAATAATATCCATGGTATTACAATCTATCACTCTATAAAGCAAATGACTCACGAAAGATATCTCAACAATTTGGACTCTGTTGATCTGGCAGTCCCAGAGTTAAATAAAATTGTACTTGGCAACCAAGTCTATCGTCTTACCCTAATTGCAAATGACATTTAAAACTGTCTACTTAACGGTTTACTTAGTTCAAGGTAAATATTAAATACATCTCAAATAATCATCAACCGTATGGTAGATGCCTTATAGCATGTGTTCATATATATATGTTCTAGGTAATTCTGAAAATAATGATTTCTCAGAGAAGTTCCATGAGTCAATAAATTTTAACAGATTTCTCGTAGAAACATCTGAAATCTCATTAAGATCCAGAATGAAGCTAGGAGTGGGCATCAGAGTTCCATTCTCTTACACGTCCTTCGGATAAGGATACACTGTTGAAATTATCTGTACGATAAAATGGACGGGATCAGTGTAAAGTCTAGATAGACTGTAGTAAAACAGTGTATTTCTAATCGAGCAGCTGCGAGTTATCGGAGAATCCGAAAAAGCACGATCGATTCCGAACACGCTTGACAAATGTCGACACTGTTGTCGCGTTGCGAACGTTATCAAAAAATTGCGCCAAATTAGTATATAATAATCATTCAGTCAATAGATTCATTCATTAATTCATTCAAAGTGTAAACGCGCTTATGTATTCACATGTATCCCAGTACACGATTCTTGAATGTCTGGTAGCAATGAGAGAGCAATCGACAAGACTAACTAAAGCCCAGAAATTACTTTGCAGAAAGACGGACAGATCAGACGTCCGTGAAGCCAAGAAGAAAGAGGAGAAAGGAAAGCGGAAGCGGAGTACCGCGATAGTCAAGGATACAATCCCAGAGGGAGAGGAGGACTTCCCACAAGATAGCAAACGAAAAATCATGGAGTATCCAATGGTGCCAAAAAGTGACGCACGTGTACCAAAACTGACGCCTATCATCGACGACTATGAGATCAGTAACCATGTATTGGGTCTTGGTATAAACGGCAAGGTGGTCCAGTGCTACGACAGGAACACCCGGGAGAAATATGCCCTCAAGGTAAGCCCTTTTCGTCGAATAATTAATCTGATGGATGCTATGCATTAGGAATTGTATCAGCCAATTCTTCAGGATGTAGAAAAATTAATATCTCCTGGACTACCAGTGACGTCGTATACGACGATGCTGACTCCTGGGAAATTACGTATTAGTAAATGACGCTGTTACCTGCTCAGCAAATAGCAGTCTACGATGGAGAAAGTCTTAGGAGGATTTCGAGACTGTCCGCCATATATTCCATTACTCTGTAACCGTGACGTTAAGGTGCAATAGTAGAGGCTACTTTCTTTTTCAATGGGAATTTATTGCAATGATTTTTCAAAATCTTGCGAATTCTTGTCTGACTGGTATTTCTAGAAATCCTTAACAGTTCCAATATTTCTTCAATGTAGTTTCAACTGTTTAATTACTATAGTCCGTTAAATTGACTTTTTGAACAGGGTATTTCCAATTAATGAAATTCCTCATAGTATCCTTCATGCGGATCAGCGTCGTGTCCTGTGTCCTTGATGATTAATTGAATGTTGGAAAGAAAAAAAATATCACGTTCACTCCTGTATACCTATATGCATATCAGATACTATTGACTAGGATTGGACGTGCGAGAAATCCATCTTGTGTGTGACAGTTTGATTCGATAAAGTAATGTATGAGGATCGAATCGATTGAGCTTGAAGTAACCGTGATTGTACAAGAGTGCATTTTTTATATGTCACTATATTGCACTAATGCATCGTACAGTCTTTTCAGGCTGTGCTAAGCTACTGCGATTATGCATTTGATAATTTTATGAATTACTTATTTATTCAATGCCAAACCGTCTGGATTAATTGCACCGTTTAACCTTCGACGATGGCTGCATACGCAGTTTGCTATAGATATTTCCTTATGCCTCTTTACACAGGATGGGCCTGTTACCTAATATGGCAGGGAGGTACCGAACGAAGAATTTCTTTGGAATAGACTCCATAAATATTTTCATTATCACTGGTCGTAGGCTGAACGAAAAAAGCGAAATTTCATGGAACACATTATTCTGTTTCGCTGTATTTTTCTGTTATGTTAACGCGAGTTTTCGTATTTTAGAGTATATAAAAAAAAAACGTGATTTATGTGGCCGCAGTGTAGAAATTAGAAAAAAAAAAATATATTTTTCATTACTAATACAATGAGAATTCGTTCATTAGGAAATAGCCCGTTAGCTTAATCACTGATTGTAATAAAATATTATAATTGTTGCGAAGAGTTAATCTGTTCGGAATATATTTATACAGAACACTTTTTAATGGTAACCGATTACGAACACGAACGCTTGTAAAGATGCGACCGTAATGCCTAGTGATCGTTCACGTGGAAGTTTCCAATAATCTAGCCCAGGATGTATTTTTATCACGTTTCTTACTGGTTTTGTGTCTAGCGCTATAACGCTCTTACCGAGAAGCCACGAGATACCTCGAATTAAAAGACGCCTTGGCACGGCATCTTGATTTTCTGTCTATTGAAAATACACAAGGCTTATCAGCGTTATACGTATTAATTGAAAGCCGCCATTTAGTTGTATTAAAATCTTTGAAAAATATTAGACGCCATTAGAAAATCTGTTTAATATATTTTCTACTCGTTGTCGCGTGTCATGAAAATTCGATAAGGTAAGATGCAGAAAAATAAGACGCATTAACCTCAAACATTACTGCGTCAAGTGCAAATTGACTGCTGAGGACAGCGACGTCGAAGAATGCGTTTGATTGTCGATAACAGGACAATAAGTCTGTCAGGAACTCATTCTGGGAACAAAAGTATCTCTAAGGATATCGCACTGACGTGTCCTCTTTACAATTGCATAATACTCTTTTGATTTTTAGTCTGGGCTGTGGGTACCTTTTACGTGTATACCTTCTTCATTGCTACGATAACTTATCGACCTGGGGTAAACGATGATCGGGTAAGCGATGTCCACGCACAAGCGACTACACGAGTCATCTTCTATTTATATCCGGTGATTTCCCATTCAACGATTCCACTCTTATACCATTCCTTCTGTAGAGGTTAGTTTTACATATTCTTATCCTTCCTCCTTTATTTCTGTCATCTTTCCTTTTTCTTCTTTATTCAGCTTCCAGTCGTTCACCTGCAAATGGAATTTTTTTTTTTTTTAGTAAAATCCTCACGACTCTGTAAGACCGTATTTTCGTTATCAACGCATCGTCTGTGCAGGAGTATAGTGTCTTATGGACAGTCAGAGATTTATGATGCAAATTAAAGATTCAATTATCAGTGAAGATCAATGGAAGCTATAAACCTGGCTTACCAATTATCTATGTATCGCCAGTGCGTGAACGAAACATTATGGTCGAAGCATTTATTTATTACAGGTTGCTTGGGAATTCCATTACAAAAACTTTTCAGTCCTTAAAGATTTAAAGTCTGCCTAGGGAATTTTCATGGGTGTCAAGGGTGCTGGTTATGACTGTTACAAAAAGAAACAACTAGTGTACAATTAATAAGCAGCCTCAGCAAAGATTTTCCTAATAGTTAACGAGATACAAATAGGATGTTGCTTTCTTGATTCTTTACAACGGTTCATTGCCGATCTTGGAATAGTGCGTAGTTAAAGTTTGTCATATTAACTAACGTCCACGTATCGGATGCAAACAGATAAAACGGATAAGTGTCGATAAATATGAATATAAAATAGAATATATTTGAAGAACGAGTAAAATCTCTAATATTCAAAAGAAAAATGTCAGTACCGCTATATAGCATCCCTATATAAATAGCGTACCATCCGTATATAAATATAGCCAAGAATATTTTCAAATTATTTAAACATAGAAATATTGTCAGTTTTCAGAATTGACAATATCCTAGGAAACGGTGCTTCCTGGTAGCTCTAGCCAGATTACGTGGATGTAAACAACTATAAGCGGAAAAGCACGTTAACGCGTTGAACCAACTGCAAAAATAATTAAAGTCAAGTCGACGCTATCGAGTTACTACGTCACTGCCCGTGACGTCATTCCTTTCCTGAATTAAAATGGACGATGCACTCTTCTTTTTGGATCGACGATAAATTCACGTTTCACACGTGTAACGGTCCGGTGTCTTCAATGCTTCTGTAGAATTATTTTTCGAATTAAATTCGTATTACCGACCTTCGACATTTATGTGTTCTAAGATGGAAATGGAGAATTCCGTTGCTTCTTTATATGTACTTAAGGAACGTTGTCGCATGAGTGCAGAGGCTATTTTTGACGAAAGTCACGTCGACGTAAGCGGAAAAGTATTTGCTGTGTATAGAAGTAAATGCAGTCTCTCAATGAACCTTACTTTACACGGTAAACTGTCTATGCTTTGCTGAAAGCATTAATATACGTTAAGCCTACAATCAGATTGAATTTAGATGATACAATTCGCTTTGAATTAATGGAGCAAATAAATTGTTTTGTTTTCTCTTTTTTTTTCACTTAATGCTTCATGATTACTTTGAGTCGTGGAATTTGTACTGATCTTCCAGTTATGCGATATCTTAAGAATGTTAATGACTGTACTTCACGTTTAAAAGGAATACAAATAACTTATGGATGAATCGTTACGCATTAAGTACGTCGACCTGTACAATTTTCATTTGTCACAGATTGATAATCCAGTTGAGTCATTACGTGGAATAGAAAAATTATAATATCCTTAACAGGTTCGCTGCCGAACGACATTTTCAAAAAGGTTTTCCTACGAGATAACTCGTTGTTGGCAGCGAACGTGTTAAAGTGACACAAAATGCTTATCACTATTGAAATTTGGTAATATAGTTAAAATATTGCACGAGCTGTAATTAATGTTGACACAACGAAAAATGCTTGATTGCCACAAGCCAACGTTACAGGCCAATGTACGTTGGCCTTTACGTTCGTTCTTTTTCTTTTTTCCTTGTCGCACTTCCTGTTCTTAGAAGACCTCGTCGCGTTGCTAATTTCGAGAACGGAAGTTTGCTGTAAGATTGAGAAACTTTGCCAGATTCACTTGCAACGCCAGAAACTGCAATATGATTATTTACTCTTGACAACGAGTAAATATACGCAAGCAATATATGTATATTCGTATGTAAACATATTTCGCAATACGTTAAAAGCTTAAGAAATTTGAATATTCCTGAATATTAAAATACTCATAGAAATTCCTAGGAGAGGAGCCGGAACACGTTTTCTCTTCCAATGGAACAATTCGATCTGTAAAAACGATCACGTAGTCAGTCTGACGATTCCGTTGCAAATAGGAAATTAGGATCTGCGTACAGTTCGTTTTTGGAACAGGAGAGTCGCGCGAGTTTAATGGCAGCCATTTAGACCCCGCTTTAAGAACCGAACGAACATTTATCCAAGGGTGTATTTTGAAGTTGATCGTTTATCTCATACGTGATATGAATCGTTCAGTAGCTATTAATAGACAATACAAATGTATTTCTTACATTCGTATTCCGATAGATGATTCACGGGTACGTTTTATAAGTATAGTTTACTATAGGCACTGTGTCAAAATTCATTAATTTTATTTACGCAGACCCGCCGACCGTGTTATCTTGTTGAATGATTTCTGCGTGATTATTTACTGTGATTTTGTAGTGACGCCATTCACTGTGCAAGTAAACGAACGTGTTTTAGATCTCTTCTTCTTTATATGGTCAGGCTGTTATTTATAAGTAGTCATATGACTCTCTCGTATGAGCCTTAAAGATTGGCCGATTAAAGGTGAAGGCATACTGTGATCGTGCTTTTGCGTACTCTAATAAAAAAAATTAATGCGTTTACCGTGCAGGCATCGTGTACGAATATGTTGCAAGCAGAGAGTAATGACGTGATGGTTAGAGAGAGAGGGAGCGAGAGAGAGAATGAGTCAGGGATTTCTTTGTTAAACTTCTTTTATATTATTTGAGGAGGTGCTTCATCATTTGCAACTTGGCGTTTATGTATTGTGCTAAAAAAATGATTGGCAGTAACGTGGCGAATGGCCATTTCTTGATTATGGATGATTTGATCTAGATTTTTTATTCGACTTTAATTCTTCGCGGAATTCTACGTGCCAAACGGACATTTGTCTTATTCCGAATGGTTATTCTGCGTGTGGTTTTCTCATCTGTAAATCAATGATTGAATTATTGATGGTTTGATTTGGGAAGATTGAAGGGCGATTAATAATATTTTGTTTATAATGGAGAAACGTTAAAACTCTTTTTTCCTTATGGTGCAACTATTGATACTCGTGCATAACTTACTTCATTTTGTATTACGTAACGGTAATGTCTTATCGACGTATTTTATCTTATCACAAATAATACCAAAAAGTGTACAATTTTTCCATCTTACGTAACTTTATTAGCTGGCAAAGTATGACACGGTCAGGAGATCAAGACAATGTGTTCTTTCGTATAAACTCAAATCTCTTTCTTTTCTGTTTTAGGTTTTACACGATTGCGTCAAAGCAAGAAGAGAAGTTGAATTACACTGGAGAGCATCGAACTGCCGGCATATCGTACAAGTTCGAGATGTCTATGAAAATTCGTACAGCGGAAACAAGTGTCTGTTGGTGGTAATGGAATGGTATGGAAAAATGTTCTAATCAAGATCAACTAATGAGCTTGCAGATAATATCAAGAAAAATTTGTACGATACTCTGCGATACGATTAAAGATGAAATTTCTTATTGTGACGTAACCTTTTTTTTTGTTAGCATGGAAGGAGGAGAACTCTTCCAAAGGATACAAGATCGACAAGATGGTGCCTTCACGGAGAGAGGTAAAACAATCATCTCATTCATTCAATAACAGTTACAACGCATCGCTAGTTATATTTTATTGAGCCATCATATTCCCTCTTTGTGTTCCAGAGGCCGCGCAGATAATGTACGAGATTTGCGTGGCAGTTAAACATCTCCATGACATGAATATTGCTCACAGGGATCTGAAGCCTGAAAATCTTCTCTACTCCAAGCCTGGTGAGAATCCGAGCAGTGTAAATGGAGGTCATGCTGCCTGTATCAATACTATAAGAAATAGAATTTGATTTCAAGAAATTGCTACAGGTCCCAAGTGATTCACCAAATTTGTCTCTCAGCAGGGAACGGTGTACTGCTTTGTAACGAAATGCCTATGTAATAGGGTCTGTGTTTAGTAACGGGAATTTATTATATTGTTACTATCATTCAATGTACGTTAGATTGTTTTTTTAATACGAAAAGAACATGATAAGAAAATAATTGAAGGCTTCCCAGAACAATCATTATTGCTGCTCTGGTATTATTATCAAGAATCATTGAATGCAGTTTGTATCTAAAGCATATGATCTTTGTTGACTTGCTCAGTAAGATATTTTTTCACTCATGATTTCTTGAGTTTAAACAAAGTTTTAGGCGATTTTTTTTTTGTATTAACATTTTTTCTCCTCATTTCTATAACCGTCGGGTTATTGCTCTTGGATTTATTGTTCATGTAAATTTGTAGCAATCTTCTCGAGACAAGTCTGTCCATTGTTCACGTTGTACGGTGTCATCGACATCGTACCAGAACAAGGGCGAATGATACTTATATGTTCTTGTCGATAAGTATGGGACATCTTTAAATAGGAGTGGCTCAGCGGGGTTGATTAGCATGTGCCTCTCGAGTGTCGACGAACACGAAGCGTTAATGTGTTAACGAGTTGCGCAACTATTTCAGACAGCACTGGTATCCTGAAGCTGACGGACTTTGGTTTCGCCAAGGAAACACACTTGAAAGACACGTTGCAGACACCCTGCTATACGCCTTATTATGTCGGTAAGCAGAAACAAATTAATTTACTCAAACTGATTATGTTCAATAAGCAGTACCTCGTTTTAGTATATGAATACTTTTTTCCACTGCGTTTAATGCATTGTAATACATTTAATCGAATTAATTAATATTCTATAAACTTACTATAATTACTTTGTGATTATAGCGCCAGAAGTTCTGGGACCTGAGAAATACGACAAGAGCTGTGACATTTGGTCACTGGGAGTGATAATGTACATACTGTAAGTCGTTGATTAAATAAAATATATTTAACAAACAGACTAAAAATTAATAGATAGAAGTAAGCTCAAATCAATATACTTGCCAATAATTATTTAGCCTTGAAACTTATCTAATCGTGTAGCTCTGCACTGTTTGCGTGATCTCCCTTTTACTGTTTTGTTTTTAAATGCATCATTACTATGTGGAAGGGACCAGTAGTGTAGTACAATCACGTAAATCGTGTAGTTTACTGCAATCACTTTGGTGTAAAAAAATATAAAAGATACAATCACTTCCGTTTCAGACTATGCGGCTTCCCACCGTTTTATAGTAATCACGGCTTGGCTATCTCGCCGGGTATGAAAAAGAGGATTCGATTAGGACAATACGATTTCCCTTCGCCAGAGTGGTCGAACGTCAGCACCGAAGCTCGAGATTTGATTAAAGGGATGCTGTGCACCGATCCTGGCCTGAGGTTGCAGATTGATCAAGTGATGCGTAATAAATGGATTAACGTGAGTATCGACTTTGGATTTTGAGATATAATATTACAATAAAATAATGAAATAAATATTTAATTGGCTTTTTAAATCTTGTAAACTTAATATCTCTTGTACATAATTTCTCCTTTATTCTATAGAAGCACACAGAAGTGCCTGCTACGCCATTGCACACCAGGCGCGTTCTACGCGAGGGCGAGGAACTCTGGCCGGAAGTTCAGGAGGAGATGACTCGTTCTCTGGCGACGATGCGCGTCGATTACGATACAGCTGGTCTTAAGCAACTGGACCATACGAACAATCCTCTTCTTAATAAACGTAGACGAGCGAAACAGGCGACTGCCGTGACACCAGCCACCAATCCAACGCCTGCATCCTAGGAATATGCCGCTAACCTGAGGCATAATCATAATTGGATTATCTTTTTGCGCAGATGTATTGGGTATAGCTTGTTTACTATGAGAATAGTCTTTTGGTAACTACGTCTTACAGACAGGGACGGCTTACGAGTTAGAGTTATTTTGATCAGGATGTAAGAAGAAGTACAATAGGTTGTGGGTCGGTGTTCCTTTTGAAGCAAGAACTGAAGAGTGTGGGCACTAGTTGGATGTTCGATGGCAGTGCTGATACAATTTTTAGAAACTGGATATCTTCTTAGACAGAAGAAAGGTTATAATGGTTCAAGGTAAACAGAATCAAACAAAGCTGTAGCAATACGCAGGAGGTGCAAGGATATCAAGAAATTATAAGTTTATTGATTCCATTGGAGATCAATTATATTATATATTTACAGACTGGATTTCAGGCCTTTTGGAAAATAAGAGCGACTTTTGAGAATGCGTTCTTTAAAGAGATTATATAGTAAAGATCCAAACAGTGATGTGACTAAAATCAAAAGTGAGATTCCTTACGAGCCTGTTCCTACATTTCATTGAGAGTCATCGACAGTCAATTAACAGCTCAATTGAATTGGCTTTTCTACTTGGCGTGTATTCATAGCAACTAGAAAGATAATGAATAATAATTGTTTTGCATAAAGCACTTATCAATTAATATCCTATAAACCGTCCAGTTCACGGTGGGCGCTATAGAAGCATGCCCCTTAAATAATTTTCTCAGGTTAAAATTAAAAAATTAAACTTTGTTTTAGTCACATAGCCGAATTCTAATAAACATCTAATGCAGCGTAGAGCTGACATGGTTAGTTAAATTAAATTAGTATAACAATATATATATATATATATATATATATGTTTCGTCTGTACATAATATACTATGATGAAGCCTGTTGTTGCACTGTATTCAATATATAAACGAGAAAAGCTAACGAATTGATAATGAATTAATAGTGAGGTTAAAAATTGTATATTTTTTAATGAAAGTTCTGACTGAGGCTGAGTACGATTAAGAAATTAAGTCCAGTAATTCAATGGATGCTCATATACATCATATTAGACGTTAGTAGTTATAAATATTTATATAAACATAATTACTTTTAATTGTGCTAGAGCTACGTAGACCTACACTAGTACTTGCGTCATGTGTAAGTTGCCCAATTTAATGCGAAGAGTATATACAATCTTTTCATTAGAGAAACGTGTTAAATTCGCATTTGCAGTCTAACTGATTCTGACATTATATCATGAGATAGACAACCTACAAAGGAGTGTTTAATCAATTCAATTGCACAGACAGTAATAATTTAATTAGTTTTTGCGCAGTTGGTTCGATAGAATCAGCATATTGGTAAATGCAATTAAAGTTCTAGATATCGATGGAAAGTTACAACGATTAGATTCGCATAGTAGCGTTTTTTTATATACTGAAAATTGTAGCACGATGTTCTAATATGTAACAAGTGATACCTGCCTTTCGTATGTTAAATATCTTCACATGACACATCAATGTATATTGGATGTGCGAGTGCATTATTACTAGATAAAATTTGGAAGTGCTTTTACACAAATGATCAGAGATCCTATGGTGTTTGGAAATATGCAAAGGAGAAAGACACGATATGGATTAATTAATGGGTTTGTTGGTTAGCAATGCATTTATCAATGCTGACAATAAGCATAATTATTATTTTAATTATTATGAATATCTATAAACATCTTAGATCGACTTTGATTGGGTTCCATTAATCAGATAATGATATTCATTGGATAATCGATCCTTTGAAACTTGTAATAACAAAAGAAATAGGTTTTATATCAGTAAGATTATTATCGCTGATGAATTAATGGTAATTGACTGTTCTAATTAATGCAGGGGTAGTTTTATTTTTTTCTGCAGATGATGTTCCATTCTCGTGTACGTGTGCATTAGTGATCTTTAGGGTATATTTTTGTACAATCGATCAACATCTATATAATCAAGATCACAAACCCATCGATATAGACAATTCCTTGGTCAAGAATATACCACCAAAAGTAAATGGTAATGTTTCTTCTTTTGTTTTTTGTGACTTTTACTCATTACTACAATAGCATTAATGTCTAAACTGTTAAGTGGTAAGCATCATTTTGAAATTGAACTTAAGTATTTAATTTTATCCACTGTCTGCATAAGGAGACATTTTAGAGAGTAAAAGAGATCATACTTTGTAAGGCTAATACATAATTGCAGAAAAGCGAATAAATTTAATTTCAATATTCCTTTTCGTACCATAGTGAATGTCAGAATGATTGTTTATATTCGCCTAGAGAAACTACAAATAAAGTAATTTGAAAGTTAACTGAATCTTTCTAATTTCATTATGACCAAAGAAAAAAAAAACCTTCTCACAACTACATTTAAAATGTATTTCAATTATACGTACATACTTTCTGCAGGTAACGTCGTGTACGTTTGTTCTCTACCAACCACTTACAATTCCGGATGTCGCGAAACACAAGGCGTCGTAGATTTTTTCTCCCATAAATTAAAACTCCATCAGCGACCTGTTTGCATGTCTTATAATAGAAAAAGTCAAAAAGAAATATTACAAGAATAAAGTCTAAACGAGGTACAAACGTGGTAACCAGTGGTAACGAATCCTCAGCAGTGACATGCAATACGAAACGAAGTCAAGTAGAAAGAGACATAAATGTCAATCACAATTGTTTATTACAACTATTCTAATGCAAATTGCCTTACTGACAAATTTTTAAATCCAAATGCAGATATAAAAGAAGTACCGTGCCATGAAAACGGGCAGATTTCCAACGGCGGGTAAGCGCGACACGTTATCATAGCAGTTTGAAATATTCGTAGTATAGAATTTTCGTCCATACCGAACGTCGATATAAAATTTCTCACTCGATTTCGAGTACCGAATATTCTTTTACCACGACGCTCGTTAAAAAATGCGTCTTACTGTTTTTCTGTCTTTAATGACACTGACCATGGCGTCGTTTACAAAGAACTGCAAGTACTGGTGTAAAACGGACAACAATCGTTATTTCTGTTGTCCTAGTGGAACGTATACGGCAAGTGAAGTAGTCTCACCATATTTATGGTTTCCATGGATAATATTTTGGTCTAATATTATGTCCGCTATAGAAAATAATTCAAACTTGTGGAATCATAAAATACCAATTGAACCTATGACGACGAGAGTGAACAAATGTCCACCGGTTAGATCTTCCTGTTCAAGGAACTACGACTGGTACGATCCGCCATTAATCTGTGAGGATGACTCTGCTTGCGAAAACGAGAAGAAATGCTGCTACGACATCTGCCTGGAACACAGGACTTGCAAAAATGCTGAAGAATGAT
>JARPRG010000406.1:659035-693557 GCA_031001745.1 Hartigia nigra
GTTGTGGTCATAATACGAAGTACTGGTATCGTGTTACTAACTTGTTTTGTACCGGAGAATTCTAATTATTCGGACAATGCGTACGAATTGTGAAAAAGAAGTCACACGACCTTGTGTCTGATCCTTTAATTAAAAAGGATCGTCCTTAATTGTTGGAAAAGGTCAATAATGCGAAAAGAAGGAATTGAAGGAGAAAATAATTTGTTATAAGTTAATTTTCCTGGAATACAGTGACTCTGTTGGGAGGATGGTTACCATTTTTTTAATCGTTTTCATCGCAAATGATCCTGCTGGAATCTAGAGAAGCGTTCGGAAGCGTCTCGCTTTGGGTAGAGGAAGAAATTCCAAGGGGTTCTGTATACTATGCCGGGTATTTGGGTAGCAAGGATAATAAGAAAATGTGGCCAGGTGGGGCACAGGGGTCCACACTGGTCCCATGGGACAGCTTCGGGTCCGCCTACATCCACTTTTAACCTTCGAGACCCTCCAGGCTCGCTCTGGCGCGCGTATAATTGGGCCCAAACTCGTCCAATCTGATTATTTAAATCCCATAGACTTAATGGGTCCTAGAGGGTGCCAAAACAATTAAGATAAGACCCAAAGCACACTAGATTATCCATGCCGACTACGGGACCTATGGGACTTTTATGAGATAAGTCTCTTCGAACATCCTTTAAATGTCATAATTAGTATAGTACCTTCGTTTAAAGTAAAAGAGTATTTGCAAGATTTGTGACTTTGATTCTGAACCTGTGTTTTCATTATGTGAAAATAAAAATCTCTTAAAAGTGCCACTTTAGAAAAATTATATACATCCTACTTTTCAGGATGGGCCCAAGGGAAAGCTGATCCTGACCTAAGAACACAATACACGCTTTTGCAGTACCAACAAGTCTAAAGGATTTTCAAAAAAGAAAGAATGTCCTGCTACATTCAATAATTCGCATGCATACCAAACCTATATACATCTTAAGGCTAAAATTATAAATATATACATAGTCGGTTCGTGTGCTTCCGTTTTGAATGGGATCAACCAAAAAAGCTACCTATTGAAAACCCATTGTGACTCTCAAGGGTAAGTTTAACCTGGACACACAGAAGCCACCCTTTATTTGATCAACCCTCAAACGGATCCTTTACATTTTCACAGAGTCAGATGTGTATAACCAGCTTTAACCACGTGTGGCAAGGATTCGTTTCTTCGATTTTATTTAATGGACGTGCGCCTCCAAATTTTCCTATATTTTACATATACAGGGACACCCTGTATACACCAGAATAAATTCTATGGTAACTACACTACTGAAGATGCTACAGGATATTGTTGCACTGTATTTATGTATATATAGTTACTATATCCAAAATGATGAATTCTCCACAGAGAGTGAACTTGACGTTATACAGATTACACAGCGTTCCTGAACGATACTCTTGTGTAGCTTTCCTCTCGAGATGAGGACGAACGACGCACAAAGCAAGAGACGAGGAAGCAAAAAGGAAAGGAGGAGAAAAATAAGTGGCAGGTGCTCGCGCGGTAGGCACGGCATACTTGCGTCGGGATCCTGTCAGCCGATATACTTACTTTCTTGTACTATGTAGGTATATACATATATATATATATGGTTTTAGAGTGACACGATTTTTCGATCAACCATAAATACGTTTGGCATCTGGTCACCGATGGATTGTCATCGTGGGACAATTTAGGATAGAACGTTGTCATTTTTTGGAAAATTCAGGTAATTGTGATCTGTTATACTTCATTTCGAAGTGTTAAGTGGGACCAAGCTAAACTAATTTATTGGCATTACTAGCAAGTTTTAGTTGGAACATTTAAATCCATAAACCGTATGCTTGGTTGGTGGGCTGATTCAATTATTGCTAGGGTGTGTGTTAGGGTTTTTTTTACGTAAAAAATTTGTCGATTTCTTCTTTCAAGTTAACTCGAGCGAGGTGCGTACGCTTTGGACTCGATTCTATAGAATCGTGCACGAATGGACGTTAAAAATTTGGGAATTTCATTGAAAGCAAAGTATTTCGCTTGACAATGGTATTGAGGAAGGTCGAGGGCTGGCAAATGTCTTGAATGGCACTGTGTTGGTCAAACACGCAGAATGGCAGCTCGAGAATTGTACGTTCAATTTTCAGCAGCATTCTATGGTATCCTGACAGTCAGCTGCCAATTGAAAAGACACTCGATCCAGGTCCTACATACTACTGGCACTTTTTCAACAGGTCGTAACCTGTAGGTTCTTGCACAAACATGAATTATTCTTCCAGTCCGATGCATCTGGATTTTTAAAATAAAAAAAAAAGATAAAAATTTTATATTGGTCTAATTCTAAGTGCAGGCGCACTTTGTGAAACACTTTACTATAAGGTGAGTGAGAAATTTTTGTTTTCCTTTGAAACGTATATAAGAAACCTGGACATCTCGAGTCTCGACGCCATGTAGAAAGGGACTGGAAAGGAATGGAATGTAGAAGGTGGTGCGCAGGCGCGAGGTTCATTCATCCACAGATCCATTCATTCATTCAGGAAACCCTACGGTACAACCTACTTTGTACGTGAGCTATACCGATTTCTTGTTACCGTACAGATTGAGAATAATATCAGAGGATTGTTACAGAAAATCAATATTGTATTTAAAAGTTAAAGCGTTAACGGCATCCTTTGATTTTGACTAGAAGACGGAAAAAGGCAACCTACTTGTTTACGAACAGTTGCCAATTCTCTGGACAGTTGCCAGGTTCTTTTTCATCTCGTGCTACGCTTCTGCTTCGGAGAGAGAAATATTTTGACTATGAATCTTTGCCTTTGGTTCAGACGCAAGGAAGTCATCGTCCGGGTAGTCGAACTCACTCAACTCTCCTCATCTCAATAGCAGATTTATCTACTCACCCTTGATAATCTACCAGCTCTCCCCTAGGAATAACTATTAACAATAATGTCTGGTCACTGTACCAGTTATCCTACCCTCCTAGAGTAATCCCGTGTAAGTACCCTCAATTTATATATATATATATATATATATATATGCATACATAAACAATAAAAAATCCGTAATCACCACGTAGTCCAACGTTGTAGGCTAACGACTAATTAGAATGGAGCAGGAAATTCTTCATATCCTCATTTACATCATAATAATTACAAAGAGCATACAATGTAATGATAATTGAAATAATTTAATTAAATTCGCCTTTCAGATTGTTAAAAGAATAAATTGATGAACTCGACTCAATATTTCCTCATGGAATCTATCATCGGATACATGAATCATATTTGGTAATCATGGAGACACGGACAGTTCGATTTCTCTTTTAATTGATGTGTCGGCCCGCACACGCGCTACTTCCCTATGGTGGGGATGAACGTAATCCCAATGGTGGGGATCCCTAGAGCGGCGCAGCATGCACCTACCGGACTCGGAACTCGGAAGAACGTAGCTCGCGGCACTCTTCGGCATTCGCTCGCGGGCCGTTGCATCGTGCGGATGCGTGGACAGTGCGCTTGGCTCATTGCCTGTCACTCTAGTGGTACAAGCTGTCACACGAATAATCGGTCACATGGCGAGATTAATCCGCTACCGATTCCTGGACCATTTTTAACGGAGCCTGAGATTGTGAGTCGAGGAAACTCAGAGACTTGGCTCTCGAGAGAAGCACATGCTACTCTGTAGAAGAAAAAGTCAGAAATATATACATATATATGGAGATAGAGAAAGAGAGAGAGAAGAGTAATATTTTTTGGCTTCGTAATCATCAAATCTTGGCACTCTGTTTTAACTCCGTTGCTACTCTCTGTCTGCCACGGTACTCGAGAAGACAGTATATTATTCTCGTGGAAAAGTGCGGAACGCTTCACGGTGTACTATTTTACACTCTTGTGGCATCCACGTTATATATACCTCGGGAGAGCTTCGTATTACGTGGCAAACTCTTAAATACAGTTGAAAATTGCCAACTGTCCATTAATTTCGTTTTTCTTTCGTTGTCGAATTAAACGCAAATATTCCTCTTGGAAGAGTGAGAGTTTCAATGACGTACTCTGTGTAGTCATTAGGATTTGAATTTTGACAGACAAATCCCCTAGATTAAATGTGAACAAAACTTGACTAATTTAACGTTACAGTTACGCCAACCTAGAACTCTAAATCAGAGAAAGATTTAATGTCCTCGTCGTTCCTGTCATTGGAGTATAATCAGTAATTGCGTAGCATGTGTTAAAAAAGAAGAATTTCCAGTCAGTGAAAATAAGTGATAAAATAAAAATTCCTAGTGACCTCGTGGACATTACAAGAAACAAGATGATCCTGTTGTTGTTTCTCTTGATGGCAGTTGTTTGCGCTCAAAGTAAGTACAAGAATTTCATAGAGATTTTTGATATGAAAAATACCTGTAATTATTACAGTCGAGAATCTAGTGATTCTTGTTTATTATCTCCCAAATATTCAGTGGAAATAATTTTCTTGATTAAGCATCGCATCATTTTTATTTCGTAATTGACAGAAAATCAGAAACTACCGGCATTTTGAGTGCGTAACGAATTCTTATCCTTTTCTGTATCATTCTAGGTATTAGTACAATGTTGGTGTGACTGAAGTCATTCTATCTCACTCGTATCCCACAAAAAAGCTCCTTCTCGTAGAAGCTTTACTTACACGCGTTACCCTCGCGACCTTCACTAATCTCCAGGATCTCCCGGCGCCTTTTAGTATAAGCAAGAACCAGCATAAGTTCTACCTCGTGCGGTAAATCTAGTGGTAGATGAAAGGGAAGTGTATTGTAGAAACCAGACAGTGTTAATGTCATGGTTATTTCAGTACCTATTCAAGATTTCTATAAATCAAACAGATAAAGAATCGAAACTGACCAAATAACTGTTCTGTTTATATATTGGATCTTTCCAAGCTGGATCGTGTATAGAAGAAAAAGCGTAAAGCATTTTCTGTTGGTCGCCTGAATACGCTTAAGCATATTTAACATTGATCAAACAGTTTTTATTTATAGAACACGCGACACTCCCAACCGTGTCGCACGTTGAGATTTATCCCTTTTGGCTTTTAGGTTATATAGTAAAAGTCACTGGTATGTATGACATAGGTGCTTGTTAAAATATTGTTTTTCTTTCTAATTTTTTGTTTCGTGCATTATTTGTTGTGAAAGAAGGAACATCGTGACTTCTAAATGTGAAAGAGTTGAGTCTAATCCAATGGCTAGAAAATTCATATCGCGTAGCTGGTACTTTCCGAGAATAGAGTGAGTTGTTCCCGGCGCGTGACGACGGCTAAGGAATTCCGTTTTCTGGGCATGAGATGTAATCGTTTCACGATTCTGAATACGTATGAATACGCACTGATTCTAGATGCCAGATGCGTAGAGGCTTATACGTACTATTACGTGTATACGGATGAGCCACTAACGTCAGGGTATCTTTGGAGGTTATGGCAATCTGATTCAGGAAATCGCGTGCGTAATCTAGTCGGAGGAAGGAAAGTCCGGTAGTGAATATCTCTGAGTTTACAAAGTAATAAAAAAGAATGAGCATGGATTGAGTCATCCAAGAGACGCTGAAACGTTCTATGATTGTTGTACGAAGACGAATAATTGAAAGATGGCTACCGCCGAAGAACGTATTGTAGATACCTGATGGAAAAAAAAATATATGGAAACTAAATTGTACCTCAGGGGCAGGAAGTGGCCGACAAATTTTCTAAAGTGAGTAAAAGTGGACGAGGATCCAAGATAAAAGTTTAGCTATGTCTTCGTCTGTTCTTTTCTTCCTTTCTTTCTCTTTTTTTCTTCTTGAAAAAGTCTCCGGTTTAGTCGCATACCGTTTCAGCGATTTTCGCCGGTTTCGAGGAAGGAAGAAAGCCAGTCAGGTGTATTTTCTACCTGACTCCTCTAACGATCCAAAAGGAGTCCTTAGACTAGACCTCCTCCCTCCTAACCCCGATGATCCATGGTCGTAGTTCTGGATGGGAACGACGTCGTGAGGGCGTACGCTTCTGGAATTTTTAAGGACTGCGCGAGTCCAAAGGAATAACCACTACGGGACCGCTACTTACATTCTGTTACGTTCCCTAGGGAAAGAGGTTGGTAAGGTTGCACACTTTTATGCAGCTTTAGCCTGTTTTGCTTTCTTAGTCGTTGCCATTACAATGGGAACAGGTCATTTTGGCTACAAGAATTTCATGACAAAATGAAACTGGTATATTAGGGTATAATAACTGCTGTCAATTCTAGTATTTAGATACATTGTAACGAAGTGCAGTTACTGTCTGATTCATTCGGAAGAATTCATGGAACATTTTTTAGAATGAATTTCGTATCTCCCGCGCTTGGAAAAATAGTGAATTATCCTAAAGAGGTTTTACAACGGAATAGCGAATAAACGTGATTTTTTTTATCTAGTATTTCGGAACACCTTTTAAGCATGCCAGTCGATTACTTTCTAAACGGATTTAAATAATTAATCGTATTAGTTGGACTGATCAATTAAATTGGTAATATTTACGGTTAAGAGACCATTCGGAATCCCACTGGCCTAAGGCAAATTCTGAATCATTCGCAATCCTTACCAATGACTAATTGTTCCTGCACTCACAAAATGCTTTTCGGTCATCATCATCACTTTTTCTCTACTTTTGCATACAAGTGTACAAATTTGATTATCCTATCCTGACTATAAACCGGAAGTGCGAAGAAACTCCGTGCTGACAACTATGAACTCAAGCGAATCCGACGTGCTCGTAACCTGCAAATAAACAAAATGGGCCGTAAACGCCCGAACGCTAAAAGACCGATAAATAAACTCAGCGCGTTCCTACGATTCGTCACCAACTCTTAAACGGTCTGTACGTATTGTAGCTGGTGCACGTGTGCAACTCGGGTCAGGAAGTCTTCGCGTGCTCCGTAGGACAACCTCGAATAGATCCTTTGAATAAATTTAGACAGTTTGTCATGCCTTTTTATAGACAAGAAGAACAAGATCCGATCACTGGATGGTACTGGAGTTCATTAGACAATCTTAAACAAAGAAATGACAGTGAACAGATATAGAGAAACATTGACAATGATCTTTCAATAGTTAAATGGACAGAATAATAACGTCAAAATAATTAACTTGGAACATGCATATTTCAACTAATAGACTGAAATAAACGTTTAAAATGGCAGAGAGAAATTGGGTTCGCGACAAGGCTATTTATAATCCATTGTAATAGGAACCACTGTAGTTTTTTTTTTCTTTTACTGTCGTACTCTTTAGCTAAGGGGTAACAGTGTAAATTGAGGTCTACATGGGAATTCAATTTTGATCTTATCCGTTCACTATGAGTCTAATAAAGAGCTATTTCAGAATGAAGATTCCAGAGCGCGTTCAGGAGCAGCCTCTAGTGTGAGAAGTGCTTATACGTGAAATACTTCAAAGGTGAGATCGCGTAATCGCCGCGTTTCTTTGAAAGGTGTTGGCTTTAATTTGAAGAGAGTGACAAAACAAAAGAGAGAGAAAAAGAAGAGGCGGTCTATTTGTTGGGAAAAAGAAGATCGTGAGGAGCTTGCTTTACGCCTGGGCTTCTCGTCCCAAGAAGAAGCTGAGAGACGACCTTCTTTCTTAATGCGCTTCTCTCCCTTCCCTTTGGCATCTGTCTTAATGGATCGTCTCGCGGGTACATTTTATTTTCGGCCTTTAACAGAGAGACCATGGCAATTCTTGCCCTGTGGACCCTTTGATCTCAGCGCATCATCCAACCTGATGATGGATGATTCCATTCCCATCACATTCGTCTTGGCACCAGCAATAAACTCAGGAAGCTCTCTGGTTGTTCTACTTAATGCAATGGTACCAGAGTTTTTCTCCAAGCAGTTTTCTAGTTTTATTGTGAGGAATCACTTGGAGGACACGCGACCTGGATGTGCATTAGTTAGTGGAGATCCTTTTCAAGAGCCTTATAGGATACGTTACTGATTGTAGATACGATTCTGAACGTTGAATAGGATCATACCGGAGGCAGGTGTGCCACGCTGTACTTTTTTGATTCAGTAAAGCCCCAGGCACAGCATCCGCACGTGATCCTGATGATACTATACCCAATTGAACCGAAATCTATAAGAGTAATAAATTCATTGTTAAATTTTTAGGTTACATTCTCATGGAAGTGGTGACTAGTCTAGCGTGACTTCCTTCGGGGAAGTCGAAAGGTGCACTGAAGTATACATATATACGATCGGGCTCTGCGGGCATCGTCTGCTCGAGTTGGATCCTGATCAGGATCCGGTTACCGGAAATACTTTTTTTCAGACTCCACACGCTCTTCCACTCTTTTGCACGGGTCCTTATGTTCATGGTTCCAGTAAGTAGCTGTACGCCAGCAATGTGTTTCTGGTAGTACGGACTTAGTCACCCTCTACAGATAATAAATGTATTTCCACCTGGTGCATAGAATTCCAAGGACGAAGCAATACAGTTGGTAACACTCTTCGAAGACGTCGTATGGTCTGCGGTAGGAAGTGTCGGGTTTAAAGCCGTGGGCGGGCCCGATTCCACATTGTTAAGGGGTACGTGTACTCCTGAAGTGAGGATCGTACCCAGGATCTTCCCTTGGAAGAATTGGCCCTCGAGCCCTGAAGTGTGTCACACGGGAGGTCCCTTCGCTGTAGATTTCTTCGAGGTCCCCCTAATTGGCTCACTGGTAATCTAACCTACAAGCCATTCTAGTTTCGTTGAAGAATCCTTACAGGATGAGACGAGAAATGGACCAAAAAAGCCATAGAAAATTACCTCGAAATTTCAGTAATATAATACAAAATATTCCGACTAATCCAATGGTACTTTAAGGACATGTTATTTTCTCGTGGGTGGCAGAACTTCGTGAATGGCCGCCAGGAAATATTTGCCAGCGCCAATTCTCGGTAGTGTAATTGACGGTGTCCAGTTGAAACAAGCCCTAATACCGAGATCTAATAATAGATCTGTGTATCCGTCTCTCAATCTTTCTAAGCCACCTACGGTATTGCTCTCAATACACTCTCAGATGTATACATATAGACTCTCCTGTAACCTTCTCATCTCCTTCACTGTCCATCTTTACGCACGCAGGAAACTACGTAATCCGAAGGCTGCGTGCCATTTTCATCCTGTGTTTATTTACGTTGACGCTATTAACTATGGAACTGCACTTATCTACCTTGCCTAGTATATCTATAAAAGGATTCGATAATCGCGGGTAATTTACTGTCCGCTCTTGTCGCGCAAAATGCTCGGGTCTTTATCGCGCGTGCCACCAAAACGAGTTTCCAACTTGTTTACACGCGTATGTATTGTATATCTATAGTTAAATCCACCGATTCTCCATTCCCAGAACCTTATTACCATATACACAAATATCAGCTAACACCGTAATATAGGTAAACCTCTTTAAAGTATTCTCATTAATCCAGAATAGGTTATTATGAGAAAAAAGAAAAGAATGACATTCTTCCCGATGGTAACTTCCATCCCTCTAGGTAACCGTATACCTTATTTCCTGGATGGCAAGGTTTCATTGGTTTTACAAAGTATAAAATTGGAACGTGGGTTCCATTCCTTTTTTATTTTGGCTTCAATTCGTACAGTGACCTCCACAAGCATTGAACCTGACACTGAGCATACGTTTACAATGGGTCTCTCACATTAATCCACATAAAAGAATATCTGTACCAAGAAATCTTACATTAATTAACGAATCTGTTTTCCTTAATGATATCAATATATAAGAGCAGGTTAATTACCTTTATTGACTTTATTCACACAGATACCAAATCCTTTGTCCATATGTTTATGGACATAAGGTATTGACAGGTCGGTTCATAACGTTTTACTCACAAGGGCGTAGGTGGCAAGTAGTTAGATCAGAATTGGGTTGACGATCAAAGTACGATGTTAGCTAAGGAACGTGGGTAGTGGAGCATTGATATGCTAATGAATCTTGTAAAAGCTGCATTATTGTTTTAGGAGGAACCGGTCCATATAAGTACCAGCAGAGAATCATTTCATTCTTCAGGTTTTGTATCCTGCCTTTGAAAACATGGCTAGTCCATGACTATATTTATCCAAGAGGAACCCATTCTTATCTCTTCCAGTTCCTCTCCAGTGCATACGTACACCTTTAAAAGTCTAAGATTTATACACCCTTGCACCAAGAGTATTGTAAGTTAATTCATTCCTCGCTCTCCATCCAGTATCCTTATTCAATTCCATATCGGTTTTCCGTGATAACAATCATAAAACGGAACTGACCAAACGTTCTTGAACAAGTTCGAACCTGCAGAGTAGTACTATTGCTCGTTCCGTGGTATTCTCTTTCTCTCGTGCCTCTTGGATGACTCATGCGAGGATTTGATTTCACTGGAGCGTGCCACGCGTCTTGGTCCCTCCTCCCTGTCATATCAATCGTTAGCAAGATCTTCCATGGACCAAACTATACTATACAAAATATTGATAGTTTATATACTAGGTGGAGTCATGGCTATAGTTAACTCAATAGTTAGATTCCAGGATGGTTACGGTTCCGAAGTACGAGCAAATGCTTGATCGTTTGGAAAGGTTGCCGATGCGTACCGTTACTTCGTTCTCGAGCGTCCATCTTTGTATTTTTCTTTTGCAGGGCACTGTAAGGAATGAGAGATGTTAAGAGGGTGGATTATGTTTTTGGGGAAAAAAAAAAGAAAATGTATCTTACTTAGGGTTATTGAATAATTCAATGTTAAGATCAGTCTCAGCGACTCAGCAATCGTTTACTAGGGATTGCAACGACGCAGACGCATTCATCTGGGTTAATGCTTTTTGGGGTGCCTGGATATCATATGCATCCGACCCCTAAACACTTGCAGCTATATACAGACCAGGAACGAACCCCTGGTTTTGGCGTCAAACTTTAATACCGTTACGCTTCCCCGTAGGGTGCACTAAATCAGCCCCACTCTCTTTCGCTTTTCTCTCTGCAAGACCCTGGCAAATAATCGATAGAGGACCTACGTCGTTTAAGGAGCAAACGCGATCCTGGCTACTGGTTCTCCCATCCTCGACAGTTGATTGGATCATTTTCCAGCTGGTTATATATAGATAGAGAAAATCAGAAAATCTAGTTGCGTTAATTCTTGTCGCAGCTTCGTTCATCACTTCCGTTCTGGGGATTAAAGGTTTGACTAGCTCCTAGGGATTTATTCGAGGTACCTTCATTTTTAATCTGGTGAGATATTCTGTTGAAGATTTTTTTGGTTTCTTTCATGTTTGATTGTCCTTGATGCTCGAGGAATTTCTGTTGCAGGTTAAGGCCTTATACCTTGTACACAATACTGTCTCGAGAACCCTTTTAGGTTTATGGGTTATACAAGAGAATGTCGTGGGCTGTTGTGAATACCTTCGAGCCACGTGGGGAGTCAAAACCATTATGATTTCGATCATAGTCGTATCGCGTATATAATCGTGATTCATTGTTAGTCACCAGAAAACATCTTGTGCCAGGGGACGTTCTTGTTGTAACCAGGTGCCTCCTTGATCCAGGTTGTGTGTCGCGCGCGCTCTTTTATAATGTATATACGCCTTTTCGATTCTCTTTCTTTCGCTCGGGGATTTGACGTAAAAGGGATTTCGAGGAGGAAGTAGGTGGCGCGTTCTGGCGGCAGATGTTTGCGATTTACTGATATAGAAAACTTTGGCGGTATGTGCCAGTCTTTTGGTATGTATTATTAAAGGATTTTTATGACTGGCAGCTATTTGCATTCTTAACGAATAATAGAATTTCTGGCATTCGTCCATCTTGTATTAATATTTCACGGTTACTCGATACGCTTTGTCAACTATTTAGGCTACTGACGCATTACCTTTGTAAGAAGGAAGTCGAAAGGAAATTAAGAAGAGACGTTTATGTTACCTGTGAATATATAATTTTGAAATTTGACGTTGACAGTTACCAGACAGAAACTGTCATGGCCGCCGCTTCTGGACAATGCTCTAGTGCGGACGTCGTGAAAATAGGGCATTGTGTATTGTAATATGCCACGTGAATTAGTGATTCCTAGTTCGGTTGAGGTTGGGATAAGCTCTTGGTAAGCATCCAGAATTTAAAGAAGAAACAAGTACAATTATTTACAAGCCTCTCAGACTCTGTTCAGTGTTTCTTTATTGTAATTTATGCATCGACCAACCGAGCGTTCTCTCTGAAATGACAAATCGGACCTTGTCAGCGTCTACAGAAAATTACAAATGCATGTTCTATTTCTGTATGGCCATTTGGATAAGTCCAGCTGCTTTCGTCTGTGTGACATTACGAATTTCGTCGCGTCTGACCGAGGTAACGTACAAAATATATCTTTTTCTATTTTTTTCTCGAGGATGTTATTTTTTTTTCTCTTCACCCTCGTGACAAAATCACGCAATCCCCCGAGTAAGTCGACGCCATCGTGAAACCTTAATAACCACAGGCAGACCCCTTAACAAACCAAAACCATGACCTGTAACCGGATAGATATTAGTATAAGTGTTAGGTCGAGGAAGAGTAACCCAACCGAAGGTCTTCCTAAGGTAGAGGAAAATTACAGATACGAAATTCTATCTGATTTTAATGGTTAGTACGTGTCCTATAATTCTCTGTGCATATCTACAAGGAAAAAGTGTCATGATATACTGCATTGGCTACTGCGTTTTAACGATTTTTAGCAATGCTGACTGTTAACATCTAACCAAGTATACGTGGCGCGAACCTGCTGATTATTTCGAAAGGAATTCGAAAATAGCTGGTTATCCGCCAGGGCAGACGTAACACGCGATCGGTGGCCGAGTCCCTGCCCGAGGGGATGGGCGAGTACCTTACGTACCAGGTGCTGCCTTTACCTGAAGATCAACCACGTTGACCTCACGTTCCGTTCATCTTTTTTTTCTCGATTCGATCGCGATCGCGAACCACTCCCTGTTTCTCGTAGGATTTCCATAGCTGTAAAAAGGTTTGAAAAAATATATTTTTTTTACACGTCCCTGAGCTAATTTTACTTCTTGTATAGCTTTCAAAGTCCATCTTCTATAACTGCTTGTATATTCACTGAACACGTCTTTGTGGAGCAGTAGTGGTGACTCGTTTAAACGCTTTGACTTGAGTGTAGGGTAGAGGCCAAAGAAAATAGGGAGTAGGTTGACCAATAGAAACAAATAAAATGTTAAAGACTCGAAAACACGCAGAACACAGGTGCGCCATAATGGTAGCCATGATACATTTGGATTTCTAAGCTTTGATACTTCAGCACGCAAACTATTGTTATCGAGGTGAAAAGATTACATTTTCTGAAAAATTTGTTCAAAGACGATCAATTCTTTTGTTATCTTTGCATCCATACGTATCTGGTATATTAGTGATTGGTCAGATCGATATTCGAAAAATTCAAAACGCAACGTTTATCTGCGACGGTCGATTGACGATAACGTCCGGAAATGGTCGATTCTTCCCGAACACGACAGCAAGGATCCTTACGGCGTAAAAGAAGCCACGACGAAAATTGTCACTTGGCAATTTCCGATTTTGTGAAAGAAACCATGAAGAATGAAAGCAATAAAAGCACACACGAAGCAGAAAGAAGTTATATATATATATACAACGTCCGGTCAACTTCCGAAGGCTCTTCTTCTAGGCTAAGAATGGTTTATGGAGCCTAAGTGGCATGGATTGAGGTTGCCAGGTCGTCACACTCCGGAGCAACGCAACAATGACCAGCGGAATGAGTCGAGCGAAGGAGTTGAGTGAGTGAGTGGAGGATCCGACCGGAAGTTTGTTATAATCCGCGAATGCCTGCCTAGGTTGCCGTCGCGGATTGTGGGTTCTATGGCTGGCCGGAGAAGAAGTCACCAGGTTCGATGAGTAAAAGCCGGAAAAAAGTAAAGATAAAAAAAGACAATTGTTGAATAACAATTTAAAAAAAAAATAAGTTCCTTTAAATCTATTTATCCTATTTTTTTTATAAATTATTATTCCTTCTCATAGTGTTTACAGGACTATGAAACATCCCAACCTGTGAGGATGTTACACGGCTACCTGTTCCACATCGCGCACTCGAGGTATCCACACCAGGGATCCTCATTCAGAATGAGAATAACTGAGTCTTTCATTTCCGTATACTAAACCCTTACGTAGCTTACATTACACACGTATATATATATATGTATCTCTGAGTAACATAAGAGTAGCTGCTTCTCAGGCCAAGAAACATAAGTAACTGTATACTACGTACGATCAATTGTAACTATACAGTATTCGACTACAGTAGTTTCTATTTGAATTTCTCAAGAATGTCTTTTGGTATTTATTTACACTTGGGAAGCGCCTGATGCAAGAAAAATACGTTCCGTGGTTAAACACAGATACAAGGCATTCTTAACGACTGTTTGTAGGCAGTTGGATTTAAGGGATGTTTAAGCAGCTAATAAAATCAGTAGGAACATTAATGGAAAGTGATTTGACACGCGTGGTAGTTGTCCGTCTCTCTCTCTCCCCCCTCCCCCTCCCCCCTCCCTCTCATGCGTTTTACACACTTCACATTAATTTAATCTGTACCCTGTTAATCATACTGCTCGAATCCTTTAATGGATGCAGCTGGACACGCGTATTGGATAGTGCACTGTATTATACTATATATATGTGAATATATATATACTCAGATTGCAATGCACGAGCTAAGAGATGCATTAGCGATTCTTCTCTCGTACGGATCGATGAACGCTTATCCATTCTCAGCATCTTCACTTTCCATTTTCACCGAAGAAAATTCTTCAGGCGAATCGACCAGGTTTACTATTCTGAGTGCTAGTTTATATATATATAGGTCTGGTATATAACAGTCTATATGCTGTACTATATACTGATGCAGAATTTGTGGTGGATATAAAGAAGTTGAGGATGCATGTTGCAAAACAGTACGAAACAATGCACTAGCTTAACGGGTACATAGAAGACTGGTATCTTTTCCTCGGTAAACGTTCTTTCTCTTTCCCAAGAATAAGATCATCGTGTCTTTCCTCTCTCTCTCTTTCTCTTTCACAGCTACGAGAATCCTGGCGAAAAAAAAGCTACCAGTGAGCCTCGCGGTAATATACGCCTGGCAAATCTCAAAGAAGTTACGAGTCCGCGCAACCTGTAAACACCTTTTCCCAAGCCACTCCCTAATGCAATCCGCAATTCGCCTTCAATTTGTAGTTATTGTCTGCTCGCTCGCCTCCGCTTGCTCGTTCGTGCAGTTAATGCATTGGCGGCCCATTACGAGGAAGCTTTTTATCCTACGCCAGTGAAGTACCGGCTTGCGCTTCTTATGCGATATCTATTCTCAGGCTGTAGTTAATTTTTCATTTTTTTCCTCCTTTCCCTCTTCCTCTCTCTCTCTCTCTTTCTCCGTGCCATTTCTTGTCGCTCTTGCACCGCAGTGGGCGTCTTCTTTCTCATACTGGCAAAACCGCCTTACCTTGATCGCATAGAGAGTCCGAGCCTGCAGATTCAGTACGGAGAACGCAGGAAGTCACTGTGTGAATTGACGTATGAAATTTTCAGTGACGAAAGAATTGACGATGATTAAGTGACGGGTGGGAGCGTCGGGTTTATTCTGGTTCGTCACGAGTCCAGATGGCTGCGGTCAATCAGGCGTAAACACATCTATTCGGATATCCTGTAACACTTGCGGTGGAGACGACGCCATATGTGCTTTTCTTCAGGCGCCTCTTCTTGTACCTTTGCCATTCGGTTCTTTAACGTGAATTATACCAACGTGTACTTATCTTCGTTATTATTGCCTCTTCTCGTAACAGCTGAGCACGAGAGCCGTGTATACAATTTTCTATAGGAAATATCACCTATGCCACATATGTACTTGTACGTTTGTTGCATGACTGCACAATGCACGTGTTATCTGCGTTCAGTACAGGTGGGATCCATTTTACTGACAGGATGGTTTAATATTTTTGATTGTTATCTTGGAGAGTATTTCTTCTCTCTCCCGTTCTGCCTTTTCTCCTACGTGTACGAACTATGTACTTATGTTAGCTGCTCGAGTACGTGTAAACTCAATGGCAAAGTAAACTCGACGGTGCGCGAGTCTCTCTGCTGGTATGCATTAACGCGCTTTACCCAGTGAACTCGGAAATTCCTTACCCCTTGGTTAACGATGGTCTGTCACGAGAATCCACTGCCAGGAAGAGCGGTTAGGATCCAGGGGTAAGGGAGGAATCCGTGCTCACGTACCTTTTTCTCTGTTCAATGAACCCTCTTTAAAAGTGATCCACACGGTATATTTAGATATTTTCGTTGGCCCCTTTAGGTTTCTCGTGTAACATGAAAGGACCTGGGTAAATCGGCTTTTATTTATGTCCAGGGTGGCTCATGGCACTGAGAGCACTGCGGACCGGATATGGGTCTCCCGTATAGCAGAGCTTTTATAACGAGAATGCTTTATTGTCGTTGTTCAGGTAGTCATAAGAAATTCTTTAAATTTTTCTTTGTATTTTCCTTTTTTTTCTAATCTCTTAAGGTGGTTTACGTATCTTGTAGCTTTGTCAGAAATCGCTTTGTCGTCTGATCATATTTTTACTTCCTTTGCTTCCTCGCACTGCAATTAATTGCCACGTGGCTGATGGCCTTAATGGCTTTTCGAAAAACTTGTCTTTTACCAGAATTCCACGAAGGTTCGTTTCAGACTCTTCCTCGAGAAGGAAGGCGACCGTGATAATAACAGACTAGGCACTTGCTTTCTCGTTCGAACGTAACGAGGGAGCCGCTGAGCATGCTGAGTATTTAATGGCGGCGTTAAATTCCGAGTCTTTGGGTATCCCTGATGTCATCCCGTATACAAGATGTATTTCGAGCTAAGAAAAGTATTGTTCGAGTGAAGGATTTATCGTGATTGAGTATTTCCAAGAGACGCGTGTAGCTCGCTCATTATTAAAAGGAAAAATTATTCTAAGCGAATACTCAATTTTCTAATCTCAAAGCTGTCAAAGATTTTTTTCATCTCTACAGAGTCACGATAGACTCGTATCTTCGTTGTGTTACGTAATATCATCTGTTTTAACAAAATCGATACAATTACATCGACTTGATCTTAATTCTCGTGTAATAATAACACACGTACCTGAAACACGTGTATATATTTGCCAGAGTCCACCAGACGCTTGTAGTATGCAGATATCCCTCTGCATTCTCTGAATACCATTTGAATTCTTAAGGCGGATACTCATGTCACAGTAAACACAGGCCGACACTTATATGTACTCGGTTTTATCTCGTTCAGGATATACGAAGATTCGAAGATCTCGACGTCACCTTATATATTAGCCAGCAATCCTCGTTAACGAGATTACGATAGGCGCGGCAGAGATCGTGCGAATGAAAAGGGAAAAGATGGCGGCTGGATTTATCTCTCGTCCCGATTGATATATTTGCAATCGATATTGCTATGTAACTCTATTTCTCGACCTCTAATCGATCTTAAAATTAAATTTTTATTCTCATTGTATATATAGACTATTTATCTATCTCGAGTTTGAACTTAATATTTATTATCGACAGAGCAAACATTCGATACGATAAACCAGAGTCGATTCTTCTTTACTTACCTATATATACATATACATATATATATATATATATATATATATATATGTAGCTCATATATACATTAGAGTTTCCTGTACACATATGGTATACATAAGTATATACGTATCTAACGGACACTCGTACTATTTTGTATTTCTCTTAGGGTGGCCGGAAGCGGTACGATTTATATTTAGAAAAAGGCTGGTCGTCTACGCCATCACTTTCCTCTCGTACTCTGTTCTTGTATTCCGAATCTTTTTTAAATCCTAACAAAACAATATACAAGGAACAGATTAGTTCTTGATACAAGGAGAAATTAAATACGAATGTAATAAGTCATTTATGAAACAGTAAGAGATGACGGAATTTCGATTACCTATAAAGATCGATATTTCCCATGATGTATCAATATTCAAATGTCGAATGTGTCTAAACTGAGGATTCTTCATCCCATTCAATTTTAACGTGAAGACTTATGTATAGCGTCCTTCTATTTTGTTGCGTAATTAACCGTGAAACAACAATCTGTCACGAGTTCAAAGGGTTTTCAAGAACAATGCTGAACGTAATCGAAGAATCATGGAGATTCAATCAAGAATGGAAACCAGTCTCATGGTGTGTATATATATATAGATGAAATATATATATATATATGCTGACAGCCTTTCCCTCGTTAACGCGAAAGAGTACTTGACCCTTGATCCTTGACATGTGCGGTGAAGATGGAGTTTGACGCCCGTAAAAAAAAAATAAGAGGAGGATGGTTGATGACCAGGTGATGGTGGTAGAAGAAAAAATCGGTTACAAAGAGATCTTGGTTGGACAGCTTCTTCGCAATGATATTTCTATGGATTGTAAACCTGTCGTTAAGTATCAATTTTATTTGATCGATTGACCCTGGTTACCCAATGGATAAATTGAAGAGTACATATGGAGGTGTCTGCTGATTTTTATTAAGGAAGTAGTAAGGTTAGGTTGGACGGTTTTATTATTTATAATTTTATACAAATGTCAGATTGACGCTGTTATATTTTTAAGATTGAACGGTACGTGTCTTTGATGGAAGATGGAGGAGATGCTGTTAATTTCTTAGGATCTTCTTCGTCATCGATCGGATACCACGTGTTATCTATTATAATCCCGGGCGTGTTATACACCGGAAGTTATAAGCCGACCTTTCCGTTTTCTCGATTAGATCGGTAATTTCGTCTGCTCAACGTCGGACGGCTTCTTCGGCAATGAACCGTAGCATCATCCGGTTCCCTTTGTGTAATCTTGTCTTTTATCTTTTATTGCATCTCCCTTTTATTATTATTCTGGTTTAAGTGGTCGGCCGAGTTGTCGGTCCTAAGTACCACTCGGATGCTACCCTGCAATCGGGCGCCGATAAACTTTCGTTTACAACTTCCTCCCTATTCGATCTTCCTTCGTGCTCTTTTGCCACTTGCCGACTTCCTTCATCTTTATTTACACGTTTACGATACCACGTCATTATATTCTCAGTTAAATCGCGTCCAACTGTATACGCCTCGCAAGTGAGAATAGAATCTACCAAGTATAAGTTTATCGTTCAAATCATTTTAGAGAGTGCCTCGTACGTGTAGCAGGTATGCCATCTTCTTGTTTTCATTCTTTTTTTTTTTCTTCTTCTCTTTTTAACCAATTGACGTTCGTTATCGAATCCACTGCCTGCACCGTAAATAGCGACTATAGCTGTCGTTGTCCTATGGGAACTGATGTCTGTGGTAGAGAAAAAAAAAAGGATTTGCAAAAAGGAATAAAAAAGTTTCACAACCTCGCAGAATTCGGCATCTGGTAACAGTTGTTTTGTATCGTCAGCGACGAGCCGGTTATCCTAACCATATGGCGCGTTTCTGGACTCCTGGTCAAACCCGAGCTAATACGAAGCCCCGACGATGATGACGAAGAAGAAGAAGAACAACAGGCGCTCCGAGGATTCTGGCAAGGTCACTTTTTTGCAACTTCTCTCCCTGGCATCTTTTAAAAATAAAGCAAGCATGACGTCGTCTGAATGGAAGTACTCGCCTTGGAGAACGTAAGAAGCGTCTACAGGATGCCGGGGTGTTCACGAAGTAGTATACATATATACGAGTGCGCATGCGCAATGCGTAATGACGACGTCAGACAAGCAAACTGGTTAATGACAAAATTATAAATCAAATTTCTTTCTTAAAATTAATCAGTATCATTAAGTACAGTCTAATCGTGACAATGATATTTCTCAATTCTATATTGATCAAAGTCATTAATAATCATCCGATCAAGTGACACTTATTTCTAGGTTCATCGAGTACAGAAGAGTTCAAGAAAAATTCTTTTTTTTTTTCCTCTTAAGTCTTCCTGACTAAATCACCGGCGCGTTTCTTTTCTTATACGACAACTCATGCCATTTCCGGTCCCTGTACTCGCCATTCCAATCATTCATTCTCATTCAAGACTCGACACGCGTGCCATCAGTCTCCCTAGATCTTTCACGTGATCTACTGAGACAAATAACTCTGGGGATTTTGTCAAGTTATTCTCGATCCTCCAGATAGAAAGGTAGATCAAAGAATTCTTGAAATTCAGTCGATTTATATATACCTCATACATTATCTACTATACATGTAGATGTTTCTTTTATTGATAGAAAAAAAATATATATTCCTTCGGAATTCACGAGGAAGCATGATAGCTCAATAACCTCGTTTCATTAGTGCATTACATTATTATTCTTTCGCCGTAACAGTTTTACTTATTTTCACCCGTCGGACTCGCTAGAAAGCGTGACCGGGCAGGCGGTTTGCCTTAACAGCAACTTTTCGATATGCCGTAATTATTACGAGCATCAGGGATGAGCTCTTTCTCCATCTTTCGTAAGGGAAACCATCCATTTACACGTTATAGATATAAGAATTCATGCGTCAGAGTCATCTAGTTCCTTCTTTGTGCCTTTTCGAGCAACCAACCAAACGTAACACGATACTCCTATTTACAGCCAAGTCCACTCAACCCTTAAGCCGTAAACAATCTGTCTAGTTAAACTGCTAAATACTTGAACGTTAATTTTCTAAAAAATCACTCCACCTTAATACCGAAAAATCAAAGTCAAGCAAAATCAATAAAACACCATAGGGCAAACAACGCTCTTGGACAGGCACAAGGTACCACTTCCGGCGTAAAGTCAGAACACTCAGGTAGAGATTGAAGAACTAGAAAAAAAAAGAAAGACTTTATCTCCAAGGGCCGTTGAGCCTTTCAGGTTAACTGAACGCGTGCAACGAGCTGGTACCGGTTGTGGATATTTGCTATCTTCGTGTTAAAACAAGCGTTTCCGCTCTGTGGTTCGTCTGAGTTTCCCTTTTCCGTTTATCTGACTGAACTATTCGAGCGTATGGGAATCCGCCTTGAAAACAGGACCCACGCACTCGTGTAGATTGTACATAAAACGATTTTCGAATACGTCATTGGTAACCACTGGTACCTGTATACCATAGTTTATATTATAAGATCCTATTCCTTTCTTCATAACAGCATCTAAGTATCCAGAGTCCTAGTTACAGCGTCTCAGCATCACGCAGTGCAACCTTCTATTTATTTTGTACGATGGCAACTTGCATGCTGTCTATCGAGTCTCGCACGTCGACCGACTTATAAATTATAAATGATATACACCCGGTCGACGCGGAGGAGGATCGTGGAACGAGAACGAGTGAAGCCAGTGGCTCATTAGCGCTCGCAATGCCTCGTTAATACTCAAGCAGCAATGGCGTATTGCGTGTCCAGCGAAGATGTAACGTACTATTAATCGGATTACGACAAAGACACTGCAATAAAAGAAAAATAAAGAAAATTATTAAATTCAATTCAATTAATTATCCGTATAATTTTGTATTAGTTGAACTTACGAAAAAAAATGATCTATGCGTTTTACAATAATTTATATATCATTCCCAAGTCCTTTAACGCATTATCTTTATCTTAATTTTGCCACTCGATATAGTCTATCTCTTTTCTTTGTGTATTTCACGTATCGACTTACTCGGTACTTCGTTTAACTGTAGTGTATGTAAAGCTATACTCTGTATTAACTTCTGCCTCATGACAGACTAAGCATAGACTCGTCAGTCTCCGGTGACTAACGAACACGTAGTTAACCGCTGGTAGATCTCTTTAGCATTCCGTACTCAAGATAACCGCAAGGTGAAATTCCATGAGTTACTGGGACAGTTACATGGAGATGGGTAACAGATGGTAACATTTAGATAGGAGAGATGGATAGTTTGGGAAAAAAATATATAATTATTATTCCGTCTTTCAAATCGATGCGTATTACTTTAGAGATTATGGGTAACCGAGATTGCTTGTTTTCCTTCTCTTTAAATCTTTGCTACTTACATACTTGATAGTCTCTTGTTCGGCTCGTGCAGTTGCTATGCGAAATCTTCTTTAGAAATCAACGACGCCTGATCAGCGTGCGCATATAAGAGAGTAATGCCCGAGCAAAGCGGCCTGATCCTGGCATTCTCTTGCTCGCGGTGTGTGTCGCACTCCGCACATTATGTACAAAGCTGAACTCAGGGGTCTCAGGTTCCTGAGAACAGAACCCACCCGAGTCCCATGCCCCGGGAACGAACCTATGTTACCTACGGGCATGCCACACCTTTCGCACGGTTATTTATTTTTTATTTTTTTCCAAATTGCCTATAGAAAGCTAGCCCTTATCTGTTTTATTGGTTATATACACGAGATTGGGTCTGTGAGAATTTTTATTGAGGTTAGAAAGACAATCGTCTAGGGGGTTAACGGTGACTGCTTCTTTTATGTTAGGCGAGATTACACTGTAGATATTACTGCGAAAAGTTTTGACAGTTGAAAACGGTCGTGATTTATTAAACGGAGATACGATATTTACGTATCAATGATATTTTTAACACTTTTAGTATTCGTGGTCGGTGCAGTAGCCTTTACTTGTCTGCTTCGACTGGTTGTTATCTGTAACTTGAATTGGCGCGCGGCAGCAGCCATTGCACTCGACTGTTGGCTGCTAGACGTTAGTTCTTGTGTACACAAAATTGTGAGTAATGCTATTTATGCGTTGCTATAATTAAACGTTAATTGCAACTGCTGGAGTGGTGCTTAGTGTTAGAAATCATTTCAAGGACGCAAAGTGAGTCTGGTTTTATATGGATACAATGCGTGGACGATTAGAGGCTGTACACACGTACGTATACGTAAGTCGAAGATTTATTTCTTCTATTTTATCCTACATTTTTTTCACTTTTTTTTTTTTACGTTGTTATTTCCTGCGTGCTCAGGGCTCCTCTTATTTGTGAGCCAATTGACGATGGCTCTAATTTCTAAAATGATTACCCATACGCGGAATCGAATTCCCTTATGCGTTCATTAACGATTCACGAAGGTCATCCGGATTGAAGTATCTTTGGATGAGAAGACCTGGTGCACCTGGTATGTCGGCTAGCAAGAAATCAAATGTGCCAGAGATCTTGCAATGGTACTGCTCGAGGTAATAACGTGATGAGCAAAGACCGAGTAAAAGGCATGAAAGAGGATCGAAGCATATATGGAAATAAGTGTAGAGCTAGTGGATATGAAAGTGAAGTAAGCGAGAGAGAGAGAGAACAAAGAATTCATTGTTTTGACTATATCAGAGCGAGAAGAATATACTGGCGCACGCCTCCTGCCAGAACCATTAAAACCTTTTTATTAGTAATTGCGTACCGGCGGGCAAAGGTTATTGCGTGTATAGAAAAACTTGAAATACCAGAAACTCAAAAGCAGATTTTCTTTAGTTTTCAAGGGCGCTACGTATGTTTTTTTATTATTAGTGCACTGTAATCTGCTTTATCGTTTACGGGATATAATTGCCATAGAAACTATTTCAGAATCCTGATTCGTTTTAATTATAGTGTTTTGAAATTCCCGCCGTAATTCAGTCTAATCAATGACACCATTGATGGGTTGAACGATATATATTTTTTTTAAATGAACTTTCAGAATATTACCTGCTGGCTATATTTCCGGTGCAAGTTTTTTTTTCCATCTGCGTCTTCTCCTTATCTTGATGAAACTTGACAGTACTGGAGCCGAGATGCTGGAACACGAATTCAGAATAAAAACTGGCCAGGACTTCCGGTGCATGAATCTTCGCGGTCACGAAGAATTTCATAAAAATTCCATAGGGAAGCGGACGCGCAGCATGGTTTTTGTAAGCGGGAGCGGTTTCGCGACCACAAGAGAATCCCTTGTATAAAAAAAAAAAAAAACGTAAATATCTAATGACGTTGATTATCGTTGCTTTTAATTAATATTAAACCTCAATAAAACTGTAACGCGTTTGCGGTAGATTTAAGTGGCGGAAATATTAATGAAATAAAGTACCTCGAACAGACGTAAACAGCATTACAGAAATTGACCGGATGAAATGATTTTTCTTACGGCAATGACAATTTCCGATTTACGACTCAACCGCCATTCGCTTTATTCCCATAACGTTAATAATACCGTCCTACGTTACCTACTCCGTTTCCACCAAATAGCCGGCATGAAATGTTCGTTTCAATATTTTTAAGCGCCCCATCTCCGTAACAACATGGCCACCTGGTAAAAAATGGTGGATCGATCTGGAGCGGAGGCCGGCAATCGCGTGGCCTCGTACTTATCTAGTGACTTTTTTTAAATCCTTCCCTCTCATTTTCCATCTACGTTGATCCCACTGCGCAAAATAAAACTATTGCCCACCCGGTTACACTCGTAATAACTACCTATTGCAAATAACCATTAAAATCACATGGGTATATACACACGTCAGGCTAACCGAAGCTTTTCCTATCCCATGTTACTACTATCATATACTATATGTGCATACATATATAGTATACACACCTATTATCTCTCGTTAAACAAACTATACCATAGATACACCTGTCCCTTGGAGCATTTAATTGCAATGATAATGACCTTTCACGGATCGTTGACTGAATAGCATGTGGGTATAATATGGATACAAAGACCATTTTATTATAGTATCCCTAACTATAACAGTTTATTAATAGGAAATGGCCACCCTCAACGGAACTCGTTACTGATTCACTGACTCCTGACGATCATCTCTACCGTTTGAAATTCATTCATGACTTACAAATTAATTAGTGTAATTATCCGTGTGAAAGTTCATTATACCGGTGTACCGCATGTGGTACCATGTACGAGTTCATAGGCAGCATTATGCTATGTTATTAAAATAGCATACATGTATAAAGATATACAGTGTTAACAGCGTATACCTATAATCTGTTTTATCATCTGATTTTAGACGTCTCTGTCGTGACGACTGATGTCCTACAGGAGTACGAAACGGAGTTCAAAGTCGGCTGTTACTTCTCAGCCGAGTTGCAGGGTGAATTTGTAATGCAGGTCAGCGGCAAGAGTCCCAGGGGTTCTATAAGCAGGGGCGGACCCATTCAGTATTCTACTGTCAACATCACGTTCAATTCGATACCTGTTTGGGGTTACTGTCATCGAAGAGTCGGTGACAGAGTACTGCTCATTGACAGGTGTGACAATACATTATATATTTATATATATATATTTGATAAAATTAATTATACACTCTTGGTTCATGCTTTATGTATTAGAAGTGCTTTGTGCACCCTCTAGCGGGAATTCCGTGAAGTATAAAGTTGGCTGTAAAAATGGAGCAAGTGACTAGCGAGCCTTAATGGAAGTTAAATTGGCTCACGTATCTATTTATGTATGGGGATGAATTAGCATTAGAGATTCTCTTACTGTTCCTTTCTACGATGTACGTGTTCCTTGTCGTGGCGATTATACACCCTGAGGAATTACATAAGTCTGATGCTTTTGGGTTCAGTTACTGGGTCACCCTTGGGACAGGGAAGGATCTTCAAACGTCTCTATCGAGTATCTTATGGATATACCAAATAGTTACTTTGCTCCTGTTGAACCTGGACCAAATCTTCCTCTCTTATGAGACACTCGACACTCGTCGGGGATGCCAGGGACTGGTCGTCTGAGACGTGTCTACGACGGAAATAGAATTGAGTCTAGACAGTGGCAGACACACGAGGAGCCCTAGTCCTGATGCGACTAACGCTAATTTGAGGCTACCTGAAAAATAAGAAGTGGCACAGGGCCAGGTTCACTCCTGCATTCTAATCGGTTTTGTCTCTTGGACGCCATCCTTTTCCACTAGGACTAGGTACTTGAGGAATATTTATATGACTTATTGATCACAAGTTTATCACTTCTACTTTTTATACTTTTCCTACTCATCTTTTAATTACTGTCGTTTCTTACTAGGCTTGGGACTTAGGACCCTTTGCCATCCACTTCATATGTTGCTTCTACATGGAACTGAGTCGCGACTTGTACCAGTGTGGGTGTTGTCCGAGCAAGAATGCATAAATTGGCATCCACGCACGCCTCCCTGCCTGCTTATACTTCGCGATTCACGTTGAATCGTTAACTAGCTACCGGTCAGGAGTGTCTCCATATCGGTATTCACTTCCCGGTTTCGAGGAGAAAGAAAGAGGAGAAAAAAATCTTCAAATTGAAATAGACTCTCTAGTTACAGCTATTCGTTTTCTTTTCTTAATATTTGTATGATTCATCTAAAAAAAAGTCTGTCTGGAATATTACCAGTAATGGATGATATTCTAGTACATAATGCTTAGGGTAATGTAATGATGTAATCTGTATACAAAATTCTAACCTCTAATAGAGGAGTTCCTAGCAGGTTAGCTAAACCATGAGAAATTCAACTTCCTCGCCGATAACATTTGCACGGCTAATGGACCTCCTGTTGGTTTTATGTAACATTGGTACACTAGGTGGTCTGTTTAATTTTACCCCTCCCTGTTCAAGTTATGCTGGAAGGACCTGTACATAACGTGTACCAAGGGTTTATAGGTATCACCACACATTCGACGTTCTTTGAAAAATGTTAGGAATCATGGGGGATAGTTGTACGTGTAGAGTGAGGGCCCCACCTTTCTATCGGATAGGACTGCTTGTGTTCCTTTTGCATTGCATACCATCTTCCATTAATCTCCATGGGGTCGAGGACTGTGAGTTCAAGAGGAAGGAACCCGAACCTTCTTAGCATTTCTACTTATCGAATTCACATTTCGACATCTTGCTCTGTAAATATTTTGTACCTTAAAAAAAAATTCAAAACAATCTTTGTATAATTCCATATACATATACATGCTTTTGGATTTTTTCTTCTTTTGGCTGAATTACATCATGATTGTTTAATCACCACTATATTAGTTTTTCTTTTTTTCTTCTTCATCGAATATCCTTCCTTGCGGTTTGTCGACTTGCACTTTTAAAATAACCTGTAACGTTGGTTAACTGCAGTTTAAGTGGACCACACACGCGTAGGAGCCACCAGCGCGAATATACCTTACGTTAGTTGCGTTCATACGGTAGCTTCTTTACTGTATACTACATCCTTCATATTTTCATTATCAATTACAGTTATTATAATTATAGTATATAACATGGGTGCGACTTTTATTACATAGGAAATTTATACCTGGAACATGTCTAAGGTTCTTCGACGAAACTCTAAGGTTCCTTTGTATTAACTCGTAACCTGCAATCTGTGACTAGAGGTTGACTGACTCGAGTTGGATTGTTTTCTTAGTGGTTTTAGCTTTTTTTTTTTCTTTGATAACATCTGTACCAGGAGTAGTCGTTGCCACTTGCCAACGTCCGTGACATAACAGTAGGGAATAAATTCTCGACGCATGTCTCGTCAGACTTCCTGTATTTCGAAAAGACAGCTACCTACTTAGATTACTTTACTGCACTCTGTATATCTGTTTATCCAAGTCTGGTTTCAGCACGATGCATTATCATTGAATTGACTTTCAGGTACGGAGACGGAGACTGTATAAGGTGTTTCCGACTCCTGAGAAGATCCCGTAACGTGATCGAGGTCTTCTCCGAGAATCTGAACGGGTGTTACACATCGGAATCCAAAGCTCTTGCCTCCTGTGAGACTCTCAACTCCACGGCCATTCTTTACCGTGAGTATATGACATATAGATATATGTATAACAGTACAGTATTCAAAAAATATTTAAAAAATTAGTATTAAAAAAATGAAGTCAGTAAGGTCGTGAGGTTAGGAAATTTCGTGTTCCGCAATCGATTACAAATGGTTTTTCTTTGGATACTCGCTTCTCTATGGTAGTCGTTAAAGTTACTAGGGACTTTTAATTAGCGTTAATTGCTCGGCCTACGAAGGAAGTAATGAAGCTTGCGTAACAGCTCAAGAACAATACAATGGCGGATGCCGCTCTTTTCTTGAGGCTCAAGATGACTCTACCACACTTAGTCAGTATCCATGTTGTAAATGTTGGCTGTAGGCAAAATATGCGTGAGCCGTTGCGTTTCTCACGCGCGGTTCAATTAGAATGCTTTGTGTATGATTGCGTATTTACATAATCGGTATCTATCCGGTATCAGTACGAAGGTTATTGACATCTGATTTTGTATGGGATAAAAATTCTTTGTATTATTTGTATGGAAATAAGGAACTGGATGTGGTCGTAAAATTTTGTAAGATTTTAAATAATATTTTTTAAATCTTTTTCTTTCTTCATTCTCATCCTTGTTATATACTCCAGGAAGAATCACGGACATTGATATTTTATTACACGGAATTTACAATGCTTGCTGCGTCTCGCAAGCGATACGGTTCACTCGGTTGGAACGGTTACCATAACCATATTCCATGGCTTGCCAAGTCATGGTTACTGGATCCCATCTAATGGAAGAGCAGAAGACCAAATTGACCCTGTGTCACCATAATTTTGGGTTTACGTTTTACATCCACCTGTCACTGGCGTTCTTGGCGTTTAACCCGCAAAGGACTCCCTCTACAACGAATACCAACAGGATGGACTCACAATGGACGTAATTCTTGGGATGTAAGTGCAACCTGATTCTACGACTTCTTTTAACGGCCATCATTAACAGTGGAAGGTACTACAAGGTGCTGAGTATTTGGACATTTGAAATTTGCCGTTTGGTTGCTTCATGGAACTACGGAGGAAAATCAGATCAGAAAAATACCCAATGGACGTGCTGGTGAAGGGGAGGTAGAAATTTCTTGTTTGGATGAAAAAGTCGAAAAATGAACTAAGACCCGATAATGAGCGTAGGTCTCAAAAAAAGTGAGCCCGCGGTCGGCACTAGCATTCGTCGTCTCCAGGGAAGCGTGACAGCCAGTCAGGATGGCTCTCAGAATTCAGGTATAGAACGCCGATGCCTTTCTCGCTCGATGGGAGATCAAAAGTACTTGCGATGATCTTGATGGACGATTGGCTACGCGACAAGAACTCGCCCGAATTCGGTTATACAGGCCTATCGACTTTTAACGTTACAATTTTCGATAGGCGACGCCATTCTTGGGAGTTTAATTTATCTCTTCACGAGGCGTGGGAGTCTTTGAGGCTGATCGATCCTCTTATAATAATTCTGAGATCCAAGGAAGCAACGGAGCATTACGAAGGACTGACGGGCCAATCAAGCGTGCTGGATTGGTATGCCTGGTGTATACAACGTGTGTAAGAGATTGTTTGGAGTTCAGTGAGAAGGGATAGAGAATACTGAGAATTTTGAAAAGTTCTCTTATCAGACAAATTTCAAGATAACAGTCTATCTGATTATTTTGTGAGTTAAAAATTGCGTCGTTGAATAATCGATGAAGGATCGAAATAATTCTAAATACAAAACATGTCGGATATAAATCAGATGATTTTTAGTACTAATATTTAAACGTTCTTCTCTTACCGTTTCTTATCTTTAAATGTCTTCATCCTGAAGATGTTTTTTTTTTAAATCTTTTAATAGACAGAAGCCAGGTGGAATATTGCAAGAAAAGAAAATTCCTTCAGGAACAATGCTGTGCCTGTCAGTCGTGACAGCTGTTTGACCGATGACATTTTATAATGATTTTATTTATTTGACATCCAAGTGAATGTCCTATGAATCATGCTGTACTCGATGTCCTACGCCGTTCTTTTTGTCCCTGAAGATGATGAAGCGTTACAAGAACAAGAAGTTAAAGAAGAAGTAACATCGACCTGATATCTCAGAAGGGTACCTGTCGCGCCACGACCTTCCCCGTGACCAAAGGAAATCAGTCATGGCGCAGAGGACAAAAGTCTGTAGTCAGCATTCCTAGGGTGGACAATTTTCCACGTGTTCCTAAAAGAAAATCACATAACCTTTAAATAACAAGGCATTTTTATTTTCTAACCAATGTATTTAAAAGGCCTGTGGATAGTCATAAGGCGGCAACTATAAGACGCACAATTCGCCATAAGAATATCAATTTCACTTGTGGTCAGACTATAAGGAACTGTCTCCAGTTTCTAAAAAAGAGAAGCCTGACCCGCACTCTGAGGAACCCCACAAAAATGTTTGGTCGCGCATATCTACACTGACGCACGCTGCTATACACAGGAGAAAGATAAAAGCGAAGAAACGAAGAATAGAGGAAGATACAAAAATGAAAGAGAAAGAAGAAAAAAAACTAGACCCTTTACGGGAAAGTGGTATGGAGTTTCAGCTACTTCCTGTTTGGGGTGCACGTCCCATTGTCGATGGCGTCGGTGGCTACGGGATATGGCATATTTGTGACTGCGGTCGAGCGCGCTCTTTTCTATGGGAAGCACTATGATTTATTATGGTGTCTATTCTTCGCGACCCTCGTCTCCTCAGAGACTCATCACACTCATTCTCCATATATGTCGTGTTATAGTAATACGCGCGCCATGTTTATTTTTTTCCACGTCGTTTCACGCTTAGTTCTTGCTGCGTCAAATTTTATATATTTTTTATCTTTACTTGTTCCAGTTGGACTTTTGACTAAGTACTGAATTTACTGTTTTTATCGTGATATAGGGTCATTCAGTCTAAATGTACTATCCGAAGCTAGTCTGTTCATTTGATTTATATTGTAGAACCAATTTTAATTGGTACGTTTGTACTGAATAGCTCTGTATATTTATTGTATTACCGTCGTCATTATAGAGATATTGATATGCTTTTATTACTTCTTGTTATTTCTCTTACGTCATAATCAAACTGTAGATATAATATACTGCTTATGCGCGTAAAGGCGCGCCTAAAGGTGCGTTCACGCGTGGCGACGATCCTGTCTAACTTGACAACGGAAATTACTCTTCTTCTGGCGAAGAGCCAAATTTCGACAGACGTGTTCAGACTGCAGTAACTGTACGAGATACGATCTGCACAATTTTAATAATTGGAATTATCGATCGGTGATTAATTGGCAAACGGATTTTTGCAGATTTTAGATAGATTTAGTATAGCTTAGAGAAAGAGACACATGAACTTTTGTACTCAGATTGTTTCATTTTTTTTATTCAGATTGCTGTTATTTAATATCATAGTTTTAATTAAGAATTTTTTTATTATTTCAGGTACCAAGGAGATTGGCGGAATTGACATTAGGAATGAATATTGTCCAATCGCTGGACGGTATCACTTCACGTACAATATTAATGATGGATTTGAAACGAATATAGAGTGTAATACTTTTTCTTCGGATTTTGGAAATTGTCCAGACGGTTCCGCCCTGCACCTAAAATTTAAAAGATGCTCTTTCGAAGACCACGGTAAGACACATTCAGCGAATCAAGGCGAGAAATTTTCGTCAATGAGTGAACGGAAGTGGTGACTTTTTTTAGTCTTGAATATTCTTTTGCTGAATTGGCATTTAATCAGAAGAGTTATTTGCTTGCACCGACAGCGTTACTCATCTTTGCTATTTTTATGCTCTATGCATGGCTCAACGTGTGAAACAAACAACTGCGTCATTGATTTTTATCTAATTCAAAGAATTGTACTTTGAAGGACCTGTACAATGATTATTTTGTTCTAGGGTGAATGCTCACTTAGATTTATTTATCCTCCTTCGCATTAATTCAACAAACATTTACGAGTGTATTTCTTAATTTTTATAGATATCACATTTAATTGTTTGGGAAGCTGGGATGGCGGTCCAGATGGCTCGAGATATATTGCTCTTTTGGATACAAGGGAGGGTACTGAAAGTAGAACTCAGTATCGCTGTGGAGTAAGTGCTATTATTAATACATATGTAATAACATGAAAATATTTTCTTTTTCTTCGCTCTACAATGTTTTATCTTGAACATCATTAATTCAGCTGTACCACGTGGATAGTAAAAGAGGAAAGACATACTTGGCCTTCAGCAGCGACTCCAGTTGTACTCAAAACTTAGACAATTCTACCAGTGGCTATGAAACTTTGGTCCTGAGCAAAGCAACCAATCAGAAGAAAGTGCCAGAATATGTGAAAAGTCATCTAGCAACGTAAGTCTATAACAAACATTTGATTAATCTTTAAAAAATGGTAAAAGACACTGAACGAACTTATTTTCTTTTAGATTTCCAAAATGGGCACAGGGCGAATGGGAGGAATCATTGATCATCAATGGTACAATGACGTTTACTGATCGTAATGGTTACAAAAGTTACACTTTTGTTACCGTGGACTCGAACGATGAAACCGGACATTACGTCGTATATTCAAAAGATCAATGGTAAATCGTTTTATACAATCTCTAAAAAATCTCGAACGATCCAGGGAGTTTGATTAGATCTAGAAATTATAGAGTTGCTAATCCGTAATCTTGTAATAAATTTCCAGCGAACAGGAAGCCTACGTCTGCTTGATAATGCGACAAAGAAGCGAAAACGTATTGGAATTTACAACAGGAGGTGTATCCAGTCCAATATATCAAAGTTACCTGTGCGATGATCCCAATCTGGACAAGTCAGCATGGATGACCCAAGCAAGTCAGTATCCATGCACAGAATCATTTTTCCTTTTAAACAAGATCATCAAGAAATACTTGACGCTCTCAACTACGGTCACTGCAACTTTTATATTAACATATCATTTAATCCTACTAAACAGGAATTGAACGAGTCGTGGAATCTCCCTGTCCAATCACTGGGGAATATACAGGAATGATAACAGATCTTTCTGGAATGTGCGCCGAGTTAAGTAGCAATTGCAATACACGGGAGATCATGTACTACAAGGTCAGCGATTGCGAATCCGGAGAATTATTCGAAGGTATTAAATGATGATCCAAGCGAAATTAATTACGAATATATTACGATTCTTCGCGCTTTGTGATTTTATTTATTAATTATTGTTTATTTCAGAACGTACATATCTCTGCTTAGGACAGTGGGAAGAGAAGGGTGTTATGTATACGTATACCATGAGGAATGATACCAGCACCAATGAGTGTTTCGTTGGATTGATCGTGAACGACGAAGAGATCTACATCAAGGAAGCTGGAGATCATTGCATCAGGAATATAGATCCAAAACAGCAGGGAATGCGTCTCTATAAGAAGGGTAATTTTGTAATCCGATTTTTATCCCCATAAAATCAGAAATCGTTGCACGGATCGTTTTGAACGTTCTGAAAGGAGCCACTCCTGCTCCTTCCTATTTCATAAGGATGATCATTTATCTTGATATCCCTTTTTACGACGTTCCTACGACCGTTCCATACCTGACCAGGAATATGATTGCAGGACAGTGTTATGGAAATTCACCTAGTCCAGCTCCGACGCCGATGAAGCCGATCGCTCACGATCCTATAATGCGGATCACCACGGCTTCTAAATCCAGAGAGCCAGGTGAGGTTATACATATTGTAATACAAGTAATCCCATTCTTTCACTTCCTGGTGCACGATGATTCATATCTTCAATTAATACTATATTTATATTATCTTGATTAAATATATTAATTTCTTTTGTCAACTAGCGGATACTACCAAAGCACCACCGAGTTCAGTTCCTTCGTCGGCGACACCAGCCATCTCCAGAGTCACAATGAGGTTCTTGTTCCTGACGATGCTTTTCGCTCTTGCCAAAAATACTGCCTACGAGTTTGAGTAATGACACGGCTTCCAGGGAGTCAATGGATTTTAGACTAGACAATTGATATTCCTATTTTCGTATTAACCTCCTTGCGGTTCTATTTTATGGTACTTCGATAGCATTTACATCCTCGAGTATACTCGGGGTAATACTCAAGGAGGTTAAGAACGGGCGATCCTCATCGTCGGCGTCCTGGTCGAATCGTAGATAGACACAGAGAGTATTTAAACGACTAATCTACTAGGCTAGAAAGCATCTTAGGAAAAGATTATAGAAACGTTATATCATGTCTTATAATGCGACTTTATACGATAAGGCATTTAAATTTTATATCGTCATGTACCCTCCCCCCACCTACCCTCTCCTTCATCCCCTTGATAAATAAGTCAACTCTTATCAAAACGGAAAGTCGGAGTATTCTGAACAGGATTGACGATTATGATACACTGTGTGTATGTAAATATTAATTGTAATTATTATCCGACGCCGTAACGACGCCTTGTACTTCTCGACGATGCTCAACGAAATGCATGAATATTTATTTATTTAGAGAATACGAATGTTTATGCCATGAGACACGAGTCTGGGCAATTAAGGTTATGTTGGGAAGGCCTTTTCTAAGAATCTTTCTCCTTTTTTTTTTATGCATGACGGTCAAGTGCCGACAGGATCGTTATTGCGGGTAACGATATTAACGAAGTGGATGTACAGATCTTAGGAGTAAAGTATATACTGCAGTAGCGGATGACATATGAAAAAAATTAAATGGATGAAAAGTCATGAGGTATCGGAGAAATTTTTGTTTTCCTTGGGAGTATATCATAAATATATATATATATATATATATATATATATATATATATATATATATATATAGAGATAGACACACATATAGAGAC
>JARPRG010000406.1:700510-744398 GCA_031001745.1 Hartigia nigra
GCAACTTGTGCTTAGCTTTACTGCTTTTCTTTCCCTTTTTCTCATCATTATCAGTCTTCTTGTCGGATTTTTCTTCACCTTTGCCGTCCAATAGTTTAGTGATTTGATGATCGCTAAGTCTTTTCTTTGACTGAACAGTTTGAGGGGCTGGTTCATCTTCTTCAAGAAGTACCTGACTTCTTGAAAGTCTCTGCATCAAAGCATTATCCTCGTCTTCGCTGTCTGACAATAAGGTATCATCTGGTACAGCAGCATCCACCTCCATAGCATCTTCCTCTCTGTGTTTCTTTGAATGCAACTTGTGCTTAGCTTTACTGCTTTTCTTTCCCTTTTTCTCATCATTATCAGTCTTCTTGTCGGATTTTTCTTCATCTTTGCCGTCCAATAGTTTAGTGATTTGATGATCGCTATGTTTTTTCTTTGACTGAACAGTTTGAGGGGCTGGTTCATCTTCTTCAAGAAGTACCTGACTTCTTGAGAGTCTCTGCAACCAAGGATTATCCTCGTCTTCGCTGTCTGACAATAAGATTATGGAATCAGTATCGTAAGGTGTTTGAAATAATTCGTTGTCAACTTCTCCTTTAATCTCTTCTTTAATCTCTAACTGTGCATCAGCAGTTGTATCAAACAACTGAGAGGATGGAAATATGTCCTCTTCATCATCGCTCAGGTTCACGATGTCAGTCGTGGAGAATGTTGTAGTTGGTTCCAGCTTTAATTGTCGGACTTTGATAGGCGATATCACCAAATTCTCTTGACTACTTCTTAAAGGTGATGTGACTGGCGTGTGATAATCATTATTTAATTGTTGAGATTCCATTTCTATCTTAACAGGTATGTCGTCCTCTATATTTATAATACCATTAGAGGAAGCTACAGCTTTTTCAATTGGTGATTTTTCTTTCGACAGCATTTTTTCGTTCGATGGTTCTACAGAGTATTGTTCATTGCACGAAATTTCCATTGCTTGATTATCGCGTAATGAGTTCCTTGATCTGATGGTAGACGATGGAACATTGTTCTCTTTTGTACATGATCTTGGTAACGATGAAGAATTGTTAGAAGAACATTGACTTTTATTGTATATAGCTTTTGCGCTTGTCATTGTTGTAGAATTGTGAGAACTTTTGTTTTCATGGAGTTCCACATTTTTTCTATCACTCAACAAAACTACATCATTTTCTAAACTGTTGTTGCGTCCTGATGCAATTTTCGATTTTTGAATTGATATACAACCGCCATTGGATGAATTTCTATTAACTGTGGCAAGATTTTTTTCTATATTTACGAGACTTGTATTATTGACATTCTTTTCTTCGTTGGAGTCTATCTGATTCTTCAAGGATGTTTTGTTATTTTTTAATCTTTTTGGATCAAGATTCGAATAATAATTGGTTGCAAAGTTCTTTATAGTCACTGGACTACGGGGTATTCGAGGTATTTCCTCAATTTCTGATGCTGACGAATTAGATTGATTTTCTGACGATGTATTTATATCTACACAATCTTCCAATCCATTTGGTAATTTGTTAGTCATTGAATTATTCTTCTTCTCACTCTCTATCGACATTGGACTAGGCATATTTTCTTTTTGATTATCAGCGTTCGGTACGTGGACATTGGTTGTTCGAGAATTGATTGGCAGATCAATGTCAATATCTTGATCTTCTTTAGTGCTTGACCACAAGACTGGACTAACAGGTCTTATTTCCATTTTCTCGTAAATTTCTATATTATCTAATACACGTTGAATAGCGTCACCACATAATTCTGAAGAGTCCAGTTTTGCTACTTTACGTGGCAAATATAAACTACTGTTCTCGAGGAAGGATCTGCGTCTTTGTTTATTGTCGGAAACTGCTTCATCTGAATTTTGTAAGATGCTATTATTGACGTTCAAGACAGTTCGGGTTAGAGTAGCTGAACTATTCTCTATGGATAAGTGTTTGGGCTGTAATGGAAAAGCATTCAAAAGTATTAGGTACATGTAGATATTTTTAGGTCTATAACGATTCCTTACTTTTGATACACGAAGTATGTAGACAAACATCGTTATGTCTGGTGGATCAAGGTCTGGAGAACCGATACCAATAATATCATTTTCCTGTAGCATCTTCATCTGTTTTGGAGCTATCTTCTCCCCATTGACATAGACACCATTTGAGCTCTGAACATATGCATAATTATTTTAGTCTTCATGAAAAGATTTTTTATAAATAAATTTGTTATTGTTGTCACTCACCGATAAATCAACTACATTCAATGTATTTTGATTTCGAATAAACAGACAATGTTCACGGGATACCCAAAGGCTAAGGCAAACAATTTGATTTCGTTTGCCTCTGCCGCACGTGTACTGAAAAAGATATAACAAAGAAACAATAAAATTACAGAGTCAACAATTCATTTATTATCAATGATTGTCGAATCAGTGATTTTTCTTTTGAAAACATTTTTTTATGAAATAAAGCTATAACTCGATCAATTTTTGTCTCCATATACAATAGATATATTAATGATTTAATTCTAAAAACAATAAACTTACAGTTTGCACATGTTCATCAAGAACAATTGTATCCGACCCATTAACTCGCTCCAATATAAACTCAACACCTGTTTCATAACTCTCCATTGTTTTGAAAATTGTTCGTTCCCTCAACAATATTTATTTCTTGAATCACATCGCCTGCTTTTAACCTAAAAGCAAATTTGAAGTATAGTAAGAGCAAAATACGCGCGTCAGCTCTAACTATTCAAGATGCAGGAAGCATTTGAAGGAGAACGTGAAAAAGAAGCATCATTTCTTTAGAGTAACTTGTAGAGTTAGTTTTATTGTAAGTTTTATTGTAAAATATCAATCATCCTTCGAGCATTTAACACGTTTTTGTATCTTGCATTAAATAACAACTCTGATTATTCATTTAAAAACTTATATGATTATTTAAGTTTGTATACAATAATCATTTTAAAAGAGACGTTATAAAATGTTCCGATGATAAAGAAGAGCCAAATCAATATTTCTTATATGAGTTCCCTTTCTATGGAGTTAGCACTATTCGTATACAATTTGATTATGAATGAATTTTGTAGTGGGGATATCCGTACGGTGGTCGTGACACGAATGGAGCTTGTTTGTTGGGTGTCATTTCTATTTTATTGTGAAAGATAAGGTGATAAGACCTCTAACAGGTATGTAATCGTGAATTAAGATTAGCTTCTAGTTTGCTGTATCGATAAGCACTTAGATTGTGAATGAAAAGGAGTATCCAAGCCTTGAGAATTTTGTTTACGGTTTTGCTACGGGATAATGCCACTCCCTGTCCCTTCCCTCACTATAATTGTCATTAAAGTACTATGAATAATACGAATGCAATTCGTAAGTGAGATCATGGAATGAATCATTTGATATTACAAAATATATTTTGGATGATAGTTCTTAGATTCGTTAACTGTATTTTAAATGAAAAATCAACAGGTAACTTATTAGTGATTAATAGTCATGATGCATGTGCAGCTTGTATATAAGATTTTATTATGAATTTTATAGTCAATTTGTAGAATTTTTCATTTCCCCGAAGAGTGAAAGCGTATTTAAAATATTTTTTCTTTATTGAAGCATTGGGAAGAGCACCATGGCTCGGTTGCTAGTGCTGTTGAGTTACCTGCTGGTATTAATATCAGTCAGTTATGCTCAGGAGGTTTACTATGGGGAAACGACATATCGGTGTCCACAGTATTGGATAAGATTTCAAGAATCCTGCTATCGGTTTATTAAAAGTCCAATAAGGGAGAGAGAAGATGCTCGTAAAAACTGTCAAGCCTATCAGAGCGATTTGGTTTCTATTAACTCTCCCGAGGAACATGGTTTTTTGCTTTACCAATTACTTTGGCAAGATCCTCAGCATCGTAAATGGTATACTGGTGTAAGGTCACAGAGTGGTTATTGGTCTAACGAAGCAGATGGTTCTCAACTGATGAACATGGATAATGCATTTCTACCAGAACCCAATGACGGTGTTCTTGGAAGAGATTTCTTAGCTTACTCATTCAGTAACAGTCTGAAACGTTGGGGTTTAGAGAAAGTTACAAGCAACGATAGACTTCTTTATATTTGTGAGGCACCGATTTCCATTTTACATAATATGGCTGAAGATGATCGTACTTATCAATTTGGTATTGAAGTTGATAACCCTCTGCGTATACCCAGAGGACCATATTTCATTAATCAGCCAAAGAGCAAAGTTTTTGATGTATCCAAACGAAGAATCAATAACGACGTATCCCTAAGTTGTCTTGCCGGTGGATATCCAACACCAAGTTATGAATGGTTTAAAGAAAATTATGTAAAAGATAGATTAATGGCAACGAGAATTGATCCATTATCAGACAGTAGATATACCATAAGTGGCGGCACTCTAATTATCAACAAACCAGAGCAGGTATAGTTATAAATACTATAAAATCTCGTTACCAATAGGAATTCCACATTGATATAATCAATAACTTATTTTTTACTCCAGAGCACGGATCATGGCTCATATCATTGCAAAGCAAGCAATGAATTTGGTACAATTATATCTGAAAGCGTAGAGCTTTCATTTGGCTATATTATGGAATTTAATTTGAAACGCTCTGCTGAGAGTGGTGATCAAAATTGGGGTAAAGCTGTCTACTGCGATCCACCAAAACACTTTCCTGGAGTCAAGTATTACTGGACCCGTGATTACTTTCCCAATTTCGTCGAGGAGGACAAGCGTGTATTTGTATCCTACGACGGTGCACTATATTTTTCTGCATTGGAAACAATTGACAGAGGAAATTACTCTTGCAACGTACAAAACGTAGCATCTGACACTGGTCGCAATGGTCCATTCTTTTCACTTCGTGTGGATGCTCACTGTGAGTAAATTTAATATAATTATTGATATATAATTTAAAAGTTATACTAAAGAATTTTTCTTTCCAAAATATAGCATCCTTTCAGCAGCTGAAGTTTCCTAATAACTTTCCAAAAGCATTTCCGGAAGCTCCAGTCGCTGGAGAAGAGGTCAGACTGGAATGTATAGCCTTTGGATAGTGAGTATATTTTTGTAGATTTTCTTTGCAACTCTATCTTTGATTATTGGACTATGACTATACTTTTTTTTACAGTCCTGTACCTTCATATAATTGGACAAGAAGAGGCGCTTCTCTACCACGAAGTGCTGTAACGACGAATTACAACAGAGTACTTATAATTCCACGTGTACAAGTCGAAGATCAGGGAGAATATGTCTGCAGAGTAAATAACGACAGAGTCTCTATTGAGAATTCTGTGAGCTTAACTATACAAGCTGCTCCAAATTTCACAATTCCACTTGTCGACAAGCACATGGACAATAAAGGAGAGTTGACATGGACTTGCGAAGCTTTTGGTATTCCCGACGTCTCTTACAGTTGGTTCAGAAATGGCGAAATATTAGACATGTTTACGCTTCCACCGGAAGACAGAGATCGCTATGTTATTCAAGACAACGTACTGACGATAAAACACCTGGACCCCGAAAAAGATCAGGCTATGTATCAGTGTCGTGCTAGCAATCAATTGAAGGCTAAATATTCTTCAGCGCAACTTCGAGTTTTGTGTAAGTCTAGGCTACTGAAGTTTATCAGTGAAAATTGTTCCTTTAACAATAAATTATTGTTTTTCTCGATTATTTGTAGCTCTGAAACCATCATTCAAGAAGCGACCAATGGAATCTGAAACGTATGCAGCCGAGGGTGGAAATGTAACGATAGTTTGTAATCCTGAAGCAGCACCAAGACCAAAGTTCGTCTGGAAAAAAGACGGAAATGTAATTGGTAGTGGAGGAAGAAGGAGAATTTTAGATACAGGGAGTCTAATAATCAGTCCAGTATCACGAGATGACGAAGGAACGTATGTCTGCACAGCATCCAATCAATATGGAAACGACGAGACTCGTGGCCGATTAATAGTGTTACGTGAGTGCACTAAAAAATATTGATTTTTCGTATAAGAACTTACAAATCATGATAACTAATAGTTCAATTTTCATAAACAGGTGGACCAAGATTTATACAGACCTTACCTCCGTATATCCTCACAGCTATCATGTACAATCAGACATTGCGATGCCAGGCAGAATCCGAAGAGATGTTAGACATAGCCTACATCTGGGCTCACAATGGTATGCGCATTCGCGATAAGGATTTGCAAAATAATCCGCGAATAAAAATCGACGGTGGAGTGTTGGACATTATAAACGCAACCTTCGCCGAAGCTGGGGAATACGAATGTATCATAAAGAGTGCAGTTGGTAGAATATCAAGTAAGACCATCATCAGTGTGGAGGGTCCTCCTGGACCACCTGGTGGTGTCCAGGTTGTTAGCGTTGTTAAAACCTCTGCCACGTTGCGCTGGACTGATGGTAATCACAATGGCAGACCAATAAGAATGTACACTGTCAGTGCAAGAACAAATTGGAATCATACTTGGTTTAATATATCAGAAAGTAAGTATCTTTTTTACAATAAAATCGTTAGTTTCGTTATACGAGTATTTTTGCATTCATTTCAGACATTACAGCCACCCAAGTGGACAGAGACAATGATCGAAAAGAAGCAACTATAGAAAATGTCTTGAATCCTTATACGACATATGAATTTCGAATATCTGCCTTTAACGAATTAGGTTTTGGTTTACCATCTCTACCATCACCCCAGTACAGTACACCTTCCGATAAACCAAGTAAAGCCCCATCGAATGTCGGTGGTGGAGGTGGCAAGATTGGTGACCTTACAATCACCTGGGATCCTTTGAAGCCATCCGAACAAAATGGTCCTGGTATTTACTACAAGATCTTCTGGCGCAGGAAAGGACACGAATCGGAGTTCCAATCGTTGGCACTTAAGGAATACGGCAACGTGGGCAAGAGTGTAGTACAAATACAACAACAATATTATTACACAGAATACGAGGTCAAAGTTCAGTCTGTGAACGAGATTGGTTATGGACCAGTTTCTGACATAGTCGCTATCTTCAGCGCTGAAGACATGCCGCAAGTGGCTCCACAACAAGTTCAGGCTAGAGGCTTCAACAGCACAAGCTTGAACGTCAGTTGGGTTCCTGTTGAGCAAACCCGAGAGAGGATCCACGGCAAGCTCATTGGACACAGAATTAAATACTGGAAGGAAAGTAATGGCGAGGCAAATGCAGTATATTATTTGTCTCGTACCACAAGACCTTGGTCTCTTGTGGTTGGTCTTCAGCCAGATACTTATTACTACGTCAAGGTAATGGCATATAATTCAGCTGGTGAAGGACCTGAGAGCGAACGTTTCCTAGAGAGAACGTATCGAAAAGCTCCTCAGAAACCGCCATCGTCTGTCAATGTTTATGGGGTCAATCCTTCTACTGTGCGTGTCGTTTGGCGTTACGTTCAGCCTAGTATGGAAGAGGAACCACTCATTGGATATAAGATACGTGTCTGGGAAGTGGATCAGGATATGAGTACTGCTAATGACACTATAATACCTGGTGGTTCTAAACTCGAAGCGGATATAACGAATCTCAGTCCTGGCAAGGCTTATCACTTGCGAGTACTTGCTTTTAGCAATGGCGGCGATGGACGTATGTCTAGTCCTGCTCATACTTTCCAAATGGGCGACATCGACGCCTATCGTAGCAGTTCCAGTAAAAAGATATTAAATGCTGGTTTAGGTATATCCTTAATAATATTGCTACGGCTTCTTTCTTATTCGTAAACTGACCAAATCATCAACGTAATGCATACAGATAGTCAGTCACATCGTGGTTGCATATTACCATTTCTTTTACATACTTCTTCGAAGTGAATTACATGGAGCGAAGAGAGAATGAAAATTTTTTTACTAACCTTCGTGCCACCAATTTTAGAAATCATGTCACTTCTTTCACTTCGCTCTTGATCCAGGTCGGTGTGACTGCATAGTTAAGGATCAGCCTAAGTGTTCTTATCTTATCGATATCAATCATTGTAGATACAACAAATAACAATAATCTGGTACATTAGAGAGGAATTATTCTTAAGAGACGAGTAGAATTATATCAAACGTGGAATAACTTAATGTACGCCAGTTAGATATTGCGATATTCCAGAACAATAAGAATGTTACGTGACAGATCCTAATTCTAATGCAATATTCTCGCACGTTAGTATGATAAGTGTGTCGATTATCTTTTTTTTTTCTATTATAGATTTATAACGACACGTGCAAGAATGCCAAACGTATGTCTAATCTCATGCAAGGATACTGCATGAACTTTAGATACAATTCACGTACAATATGTTCTATCTTGATACGTTACAACTATTTTCAGTGCTTATGTCCTTTTTATTACTCAACAATATTTACGACTCTCAACAATTGTCATATGCATTGTATTATAACGTTAATAGAAAAATACTTATGGCGCAGTTGTATTTTGCAATTCAACAGATCAGGGACTGCGAGGTGCCTAAAGATATTAGGAACGTGCGAAGACGTATAAAGCGAATATTCGCGTTTACATTGACATTGCGAATTTTGATAAGTAACAAAAATCACAGTGAATTCTCACGAACGTACTTTAATCAGCATTCTTATTCCTCAGGCTGTATTCTTTGTGTAAGGCAGATGAATTCTTATTATTCCTTTTTTTTTTTATTAAAATTCTTTTCATTCCGTATCGATGAAATTAAGCAAATTTCCAACATGGGTGATTTAATTATCTTTACTTAGTTCTCTGTATTTTCGAATGTAAGTTATTTTTTTTTGTTAATTCTCTTAATCCTGCTATCGCTCGATGATTCCATGCTGTGCAGCATAAATTTCCGTCCATTTGTATCTGGGTAAATGAGTGTGTGCGACTGATATAATGTTTGACGAGATTATACTTTTTACTTCCGTGACAGCGGATTCTTGACAGGGATTATATATGCATCTGTTGCGGATCTTTGTTTTTTATTTTAAAGAATCTCAAATTTATAAATAAACTTTGTGAACATCCATTTCTGATATCGCACCGTTACCCCGGTACCGTACACTTAGCTCGATATAGAAATATTCGCGTTATAGAATATAACGAATTTATATATTTTAAGTATTTTTTTTTTTTTACAAATTCCGACTTCTCTCTTTTATCAAGACAAGGAGATCGATTTGTATTGTCTTATATTCTTGTAACACAAATCAAATATAAAAGTGAAATATACAATAAATTTTCTACGATTATCCAATTGTATTTATTTATTCATCCCGACTGCAGTTACGTGAAAGGATCTATCAAAGGTTATAAATTATCTTTTCAATAATTACTGTTTATTTGATAACGCCAACAGATACATATGTGGTTGTGTTCTATCGATAAACAATAGTACATTGACATACATGGAGATTTCGTTAAAATACAAAATGTAACAAATAAACAAGATACAAATATTTAAATGTCTAAATAAATATAATTATAATAAATTGTAACTGTTTTAATATATGTATATATATATTTATATATATTGTGACGTGATATATAAACGTGATCACGTCACAATATATACATACAAACATAAATATGCAATAGATATATGTGTAACGGTAATTAATAACAAGGCGAATAAATAATTCGTCGTGTGACGGAAATCACACGGCACACAACAAAAAAATATATATATATAATGAGCAACGAAAATGCATGACATTAATTAGAATGGTTACACCTTCGAAAAGACATTTATATTACATTAATAATTAGGGTTCCCTCAAATTTGTATACCTATGGAAACACATTGCGGTCCCCCTCCAGAGCCGCAATGTTTATTTATTTTTTTGATAAGATATATTCTATCAACATTACCAATCTCTGATAAATACGTTATTACAATACGTACGCGCGACAGTATACTATACTTATCGTTAATTTAATCGAACTAATTAAACGATTAACCACGGATCACTAATTAAACTACAGATTAAAATGATCTCTTTGATCTCGTTAATTATACTTGCGGCTAATCACTGAACACCTTGACACCTACTGTATACTAGTCTCTACTAAGGCTAGTAAGTATTCGCATAAAGCCGGGTCGCTTGGCTATTGATTACGTGGAAAAAAAAGAATAATGATTAATTATAATGATTTATTTATTTCACCCAGTAATATAGTAACTTACGAGAATTTATTGATTTTGTGGATAACGTTAAAATCCATCTTTGATTTATGGAATTGTCATCTTAACGTTACTATAGTACTGTTAATTTATCGTACTGATATTCTTATATCATAAATCTTAATTGACGACCCGGGAGGTGCGCTACGTCGAGATCCCGCCAATGAATCGTAGCAGAATTCTAGAGGAATTCTGTAGCAATACTTAGGCTAGAAGAACGACAAAGCGGTACCAGTGTGGCAATATTAAAAAAAAAGACCATAATGTGCGCGATAATTTGATCTTTTAATGGCGACGGTTAGAGAGATGCCAATTCGATCGGCGGTTGACCCATTTTTGCCCGCAAACTCGTCACGTCGTCGTCTATTCGAATCAAAAGCTTGTATTTCTGAAAAAGAGAAAAATTGATTGATACATCAGCATTCAATGAAGATATTATTAAATATTGGTAGAATTTTTTTACCGTGGCTCTATCTCCTGGTGTAGTGATCCAAGCGTATAACATGTACCCTGGTATACAGAGCATAGAAGATAATGCTGTGAACCAACCTAATACATGAGACCACCATGGGTATTCATAGTCCAAATATTTTACTGGCGTCCATTGAACCAGATTAAAGATGAATACACCCTGTGTTGAGGAATTTTATATATTTGAAAAAATGTATTATATATTATAAGGCTAGATTACTTGACTTACTATGCAGATCATCGGTGTTGTTACTGTCCAACAAAATTTCCACCACATCAGTGGATAATATCCGATCATATCGCGAAGAGCATCGTAAAATCGATTGACGCCAAAGGCCCAGCTTATGGAGATGCACTCGAAGAAGATGAGGAAGAGGAGACAAAAACCGGATACTGCGTACGAGTCAAGAATCTGGAAGACGTACATTCCGCCCTGGGAGATGCAGGATAATCCGATTAGGTAAGACAAGGCGCAGACTATGGCGATGAAGACTTCCTTGCGACGACGTAGCAGATGAGGCCATTCATCAACCTGATTGTGATGAGAGTTAAATGATTAATAATTTTTATTTTTAAATATTTTTTATTCCTTAAATAAATCACCATGGCTGTTATAAATCCTTCCATCGTGCAGAATTGGGAATCCAAACCAATCAAGAGTAACATAAAGAAGAATAGACATGACCATAATGGCGCCCCTGGTAGCTGCAACACTGCTGACGGATACGCAAGGAAAGCCAATCCTGGACCGGATGCTGCGACTTCCGCTACAGGTTTCTGTTGTTCATGAGCCATGAAACCTACTACCGAGAATATCACGAATCCTGCGAACATACTCGTGGATGAATTCACGGAGCAAACAATCAATGCGTCCTTGTAGACGTTGTTTGTGAATTTGTTATAACTTCCTAGTGCTACAAGAGTCCCCAAGCCTAAACCGTACGAGAAGAAAATCTGCGTAACGGCATCTATCCAGACCTGAACAAACAAAAATATAGAAAATTATTGTAAAATGTTAGGATGCAATCATTTTTTTAGGCGTCTGTTACTAACCTCCGATTCACGAAGTTTTGATAAATTTGGACTTATGTAAAATCGAATTCCTTCCATAGCACCAGGAAGTGTGACACCACGGATCAATAAGATTGTTAAAAGAACGTATGGGAATAAGGATGTAAAATATACGACTTTGCCAGTCCATTTGACGCCCTTCCAAATACAAAAGTAACAAAGTATCCATACTAGAAGTAAAGTAGCAGCCAATTCCCATCTGATACTACCAACGTGTTCAACGCCAGGACTAATCTGTAGAGCTCTTCGTCTGTATAACGATTGAAAAGGTTATTAAAAATCGCATTTATTCAAATCGTAACAGTAAAAATTACATTTATTCGAATCAACTTACTCCCAGAATTCTTTGACCGGATCCGTCAGATCGGATGCTGAGACGTTCAAATGATTCAACGAACATATCTTAACGAGGTTATGTGCTTTGGTTTCCTGTTCCCAACAAGTTAACGAACTCCTGTCATAAGGATTTACGCAGTTCTCAGTATTCCAGTAGTTGTTACAGGTCCTCCAGGGTACGTCTAAATTTATATACAATCTTAAGTACCATCGTGTAGAATATTAACCTTTAAGATACAGACCACTGCGCATTGACATGAAGAAATAAAATATGGCCCATGCCAGAATGACGATATAATAAACATTCATCCAGCAGGACATGACAGCTGCTGCGTAACCGATGCCTTTGAAGAGAGGTGCGATTTTGAAGACTCCAAGTCCTCCAATGGTTAACATTTGACCGAGTGCCAGTTCCATGAAGAACATGGGTATCCCAGCGAGAATGAGGGTTAGGAAATAAGGAATGAGGAAAGCCCCACCGCCATTTTTATAACAGAGATAAGGAAACCGCCAAACATTACCAAGTCCAATGGCAAGACCCACCTAGAATATTAATTACATCTAATTTCTATTGATTTATTAGAAGACGATGAAGATTTGATATTTTTTTTTACCACACTGAGGATGAAGTCTAGCTTGGTACTCCATGTACCGCGTTCAGGAAGTGGTTTGACCTTCGGTGCAGAGGAACACGTCAAATTGAGGGACGCCCTGGCGTCGTCAGTGTTTTCTGAATCCGCCAGTTCCGGGTCCCTCAGTGTTTCCGTCATCTTAAGAAATTCTTAACCGGTTTTTTACGTCACCGATTTAAATCTTCTTTTTTTTATTCCCGATGACGTTCTCTGATATCCTTCAGGATGCCTCTCAGCCAGCAAGATATCGTAGATGCATAACAGCGCGCCTGAGATCACAATAATTTTTTGCACAGAAATAAAATAGTAGTATTCAAATTTAAGAAGGATTCTTTTTCAAAAGTCGCAGTCCTTAAAACTTCTATCTCGCCATAGTCAAATTTACTGAGTAATTATCGTCATCGTCGAACGGAAGTGCCTTCAAGAACCGGATGCCAGGAAGCGATCTTTCTCGCAAAGAGAAAATCTCCGGAAACCGTTTAGTCGATCCAGCCTCAAACAATGCTTGAGATATGCCGGAAAATATGGCTGACAGTCAGTACCTATCTTCTCCATACTAAAGTCTTAATCTGACTGACCCCTATTAAGTTCTCTTCCGTATTTTTATTGAATAATAGCTCTTGGACCACTTTGTATCTTAATCTGTGTATGCAACTATTAACTTGGAACCCCGGGATTCTTATAAGACTGTATGAAAATAGAAAAAGGAATTAGATCCTTTTTATAGTCAGCAACTCGGTTTCTAATTATTTTGTACGATAAACTACGACGAATCCTAATGAAAATTGAGCGGTAAATTTGAAAGATTTTTAGGATTCCGCAAAGGAACGAAAATTTCCATAGAGCGAATAGCTAAGAAGGGGTCAACACCAGGAGCGTTAAATATGGATGTCCGGCAGGGGGTCATGTAATAAATATCAGTACCCTCCCCCTCTTCGCTCTCTTTCACTGCCCTTTGCCCTTCTCTCTTCTCTTCCATGGCACTCTTCTTCGCCCCCGCACCCGGTCATCTATTGGCTCCCTCTTCCTCTTCCACGCTCATAAAAAACAGCTATATTCTAATTAGCCGATAATGTACTCGCGCGTGTATACAACAGTCTGATTTGACTCATTATTTTTGCCTGATACATCTTTCGATTCCGTTTCCGATTTCGTTCTAGATTCATTCCGGATATTTCCTCAAGTAGAGGACTTCCGGTACCAGGAAGCTATTGCAGAGCGATAATGATAGCGCCACGGTTTAATTTATTTCGTTAAAAACGATCAATTTATAGACTTAAGGAAATATATGACTTTTTTTTTTAATTTACTAAATTTTATTTTTTCTTAATTAATTAAATGTATTTTTATACTGTATACAAACCTTTTTGGCAGATTCTTTTGGTATGTGTATAAATAATTCCACACAATCACTGAGTAAGAAGATAAGGCAGCTTCTTCAGAGTTTCCAGCAGTCTGTACACCTGGTGCACGCGTCTTTTGAATATTCCCGTGAATCGATGGAATACGAGCGATACCGGAAGTGCAGGTAGAATCAGAATATAAGTTCCGGAAATACGATCGTAACTGGTAACACGCACTACAGTTCTTCAGCGAGGTCCAAGATGGTTGGTATTGCTAATTTAAGGGTGGCTTCGCAATGAGCGTTCGCGGATTATTGTACAAGTATCTTTCCCGCTTTGTCGTTGTGGCCGTGTTTGATTTCTTTTTAGAGTCCAGATGAAAAATGGGAAAACGGATGATGAATCGGAGAAAAAAAAACGTGCGAGCTGTAGTGCAGCCCGCGAGGAACTGAGATCGGCAGTCCGGGACATCCCATCCTGGACCTTCTGCTGATCTCTATAGAGGATACCCCCTTTTCTCCCGGCCTCTGGCAACCATCGCCAATTGCACCCTTGCTACGTCCATGCATAATATCGTATAGTATCACATGAGCATGACGGAGATGATGCTATAACACTCTGGTGGGGAAGAGGGCCCTCCCAAGATCACAACAGTATATCATCATCAAGTTGACATCACTGCGAAGCCCTGTACCTAGTCATTCCCAATGGCGACAAATCCATAGCCCGCACTCTCTTATTCGCAATCCGTTCTCGCTTCGCTATTTATAACGGTAGACGCGTTTCCGCAGTTTTCTCATCCTGGGGTGTGGTGTCGATTGACCCATCGGAAGATCTCTTTGCTTTAGAAGATCCTGGGAAGGTCCTGGAGCTATAAGAATTAGTTTAAAGGGTTAGGCCTCTGTGTTCATTGAAATTTTATTGATTTTACAAATGAATCATTATATAATCATTTACTTAAAATGTAGATTTATCAATTTTAATTGTTTTTCTAGGAAATTATTATAATTTGTCTTACAATTCATTCTGGTCAGTTTCATGAATCTTCTGGGGCACAGTTTCATTTTGCTGTTTTGATTCTGGTATAATTTTTTGTTACCTCTGTCTCAGTGGATTCTGAAAGATTTTTATGAAACGAGATGGCAATAAAGTAGGTGAGCAAGACTAGGAAGCTGGTATATCCGGAGGGTTTACGTGACACCGATCTGACCCCGCATCCGTTCTGGGTACAGTCCATCGTATAGAATACAAGGGGCTGGGGCAAGCGGTTGTAAGCGCGACTCGTGTAGGTAAAATCTATGATAGTACCAAGTTATTACCATTTTAATTATTTATTAAAATATGAGTTAAAGAAGAAGAAGATTTTTAATAATTACATATAACACTGCTTTCTTAATTAGTGACATTTATTTCGGTTTTCTATGAAATTTCTATAAAGACGTATGCTGTTGTTATTTGATTCCCCAGACGGATCTGTGAACTTCGAATATGTGGTTTAATTGCATTTTCGAGCTCTTGTATGAATTCTATATCTTATTTTTATTGAGCAGCAAAAGAAGCGGTGACAATAAGGCTTTTCTGTGTCACCGTTCGTGCTTGACGAGTACTCGGCTGGAAACGATAGCTACGGAGAGGGGAACATCCCAAATGACAAGAGGATGTGCGGGAAGTGGCGCGGGAACCCTGATAAACCATCACCTTGCAATTAGAAATCTGTCGGGAAGACTTAACCACGATCTGAAATTTGGAGACGGACATAAAACAAAGTTTAGAATACTAGTTATATGTGGATTATGTTATACAGAGATTATATAGTAAAAAAAAGTAACAGATAAAGCAATAATATTTTTATATAGTAATGTAAAATGTATGCAGTTTCCTTAGACGGGAAATTTTAATGTAATTTATTAAGTTACTCATAGTTTGATCATTATATTTCAACTTTTGATAATTTTTATTTATCAATACTTATTGCCAAATTTAAATATCGATATCGAGACTGACACGTGATCCGACTAGAAATGAAATGTCGTCGGATATGATAGTGTTGTAGCCGGTGATTGTTTACAGTGTATAAATGATCTTTATCGCATTGAATTTTGAATCTCACCTATTAAGGTTCATTAATAAATTGGATTAACTGAAGAAACATTATCATTGTGACGGTTATGACGTTTGGTCAGGTGTCGTGCTGGAGTTTTGAAAGAATTAGTCTGACAGGAGGTTATGTCCATTGTCAACTATAGGAAACGCCCACAGTGTCGAAATATATTTAATTCTATAGAGAATTATCGCCGTAGCAATGAGAGCTGGTGGTATGTTTGATGCCCATGAGTTTGGGAAGCGAATACGAAGATTGCTAGATAGCAATTATTCATACCGTAAGCTCCTTTTGATTATTATCTTATGTGGTGGTGCCCTCCTCTATCTTGGTCCACCTTTTGCTCAGTGGCTCTTCTCCAGCAGCAGAGAACCAATTGAAGGTAAGCCAGATAGATTATAAATGTTCCATAGAATTTGTAACACTAGGATATTTTACATAACATGTGTTATCTATGATATTCAGTGCTTCCTGAAAAATGTATGTTTGTACAAGCTGTCATTTTTTGTCTCTTCAGCTTTCGAAGATCATTGTATTAACGAAAGATTGGCAAGCTTTTATTTCGATGCTGCCGAATATAATGCAAATATCTTGCACGAGCCTCTACTAGAAGGAGAGCATCAGTACTTACCTTATATTGGTAACGGAAAATATGGAGTAGCGATATCTCCAGAAGGCTGGTTGTACATTAAGCATGGACGTACTTTATCTTTGGCTTTGCACTGGCAGCCACTAATTTCTCAAATCATATCTGAAGGGACTACATATCGCGAAGCTACTGTGACTCATTTTACCACAGGAATAGTATATAAGTATCAGTGCCTTAGGGAAGGATACCATGTGGATTTTCAATATTATGCACATAGCTCCTTTGATGGGATATTAGTACAAGATATTAAAGTAGCCAATCCTTCTACTTTATCGCAAGAAGTCCCTTTGAGAGCTCAAACTTCTGTACACTGGAAAGACTCTCATACTGAATCCATTGAGTAAGTAAATTAATTAAAAATATGTCTTCTTTGTATCACGGAGAATCTCAACATTACCTTTACAGTATTCAGACAGATGGTATACGTCAGGAATACAGTCTTACGTCAGGCTATGTATCTCTGCCCGAGTCAGACAAAGTCATAATCGTTTCTATAGTATATAAAGTACCACCGAAGTCTGTACAAGTAAAAGCAAGAAGTTCGACAAAGCTTGAATTTCTAACAAGCATCAAGTACAGTAACCCAGTCTCAAATGAACATTACCAAGTCGAACGAGAGTCAACTCAGAAACAAGCTATCGATGTAAGTCAAAAAGTGATAACCAGTTTGCACCATAGATTTCATTAAAAAAATTGCATTCTTATTTTATATAGATGATGAAGAAGGCATTGATACGTCAGCAACGGGGTTTGAAAGATGATCACGTAAATCTATGGCAGCACTACTGGCACACAGGTCTTAGAATCAGTGATTCTAAAGCAAAGGATGTCATTAATGGACACAAGATAAATTCCACAATGTACTATGTAATGTCTCAAGTACCCCGTGGTTCTCCAGATGTGGAAAAAGTAGTCGCTAACAATGAGGGTTGTTATCGAGGTCATCATACCTTGTACGTTTTGATAATGAACCATAAATTCATGAGCGCATGCACATTAACAAAAGAAAAATAATAGAAAATTGTCTTAGAATCTAATATAGATATTAGTCTTCCTCATTAGAAACGCTCCACGCTTATGGAAAGATACATCATCCATTGATGGTGTCAATGAAATAGTAGAAGCATGGCTGATAACACTGGAGAAACAGGGTTGTCATCATTTGATAACCGGTGGTCCATCCGCTGTACAGCAAGCGATTGTTCTCAGTCTTGGAGGTTTGAGATTCAGCAATCAACACCTGGAATTTAATATCGATCCTCAATATTTACATCGGGATTATTTATTCAGGTAAGACAGTCATTCTCTAGGTATTGGGATCTGAATTTTTACTCCAATTTGTCTGTGATATCTATTCATTGCAGACGGATAAGTTATGGCAATGTAACTCATCTTAATATATCCGTTATGGTTGGCGATGATAATCGTGCTGTTCTTGGAGTTGCTCTGGACCGTAGCGACAGCACTTACTTTGGCTGTGATGCTGGATGTTTAGATGCTCCAGTACCTTTAACTCAATCTTACACAACTTTTCCGGTAAAACTTACCACTCCGCTTACAGCAATACTTTATATTACGTCTGATCATCAGCACATGCAAGATCTTCGCAATGCGTTACACGTGCATGCAGTTGACGAGGGTAAATTTTATTGAATTCATTATAAATATTGCTTTTAATTTTTATTGCAAAGTTTGTGAAACAATATTAATATTGTTTCAGCTCCTGCTCACGATCATCATGTTATAGCTTTGCACAAACATGGCCATCAGTTGGGAGGTCTACCAACCTTCTTCTGGGTCAGCATATGCTTCCTGATAATAGTCTTTCATTTGTTTCTCTGTAAATTGATTTTATCTGAATATTGCGATCATCAGGATCGTCACCGTCTACGATATAGTAAACCATGATTGTTGTAAATAATCATCTTATTATTGAAATAAATATATTTTTACAAAAGGTACGAGTGTCTTCTATACTTTATTTCATTCCAGCGATTCTTCTCTATATATTTTGTAATACAACAGAAGCTTTTTAATCGAATTGTAAGAGGAAATAAGTACGACCGAGAATAGGATTGCAATGAAAAGATTGCAAATTTTCTTGACAACATTTATTATAGAATATATTAAACATGTAATAAATATAATGTGGTATAATTAAAAACATTCGAATATAGAATAACGCCGATCGACAATCGGATTAAATTCTAATGCAACTAATTGTCTATCACGAGTTGAAATAATTAATTCAATGGAATGCCTCGGTACATTATGAATGATGAATTCGATTTTGGAATTTTTTTATAGCTATACTCTTATTCTTTTCTTCATTAAGATCGGTGTCTCGATGTCTCGAGTCATAACGTGCTTATCAATCTGTTATCTTTTTGTCATTAAAAAGTCACTTTACTTTAGTACCGTTTATCAGGCAACGAGTGCGAATACAATTTCTGTCCAGGAATATCCATTAGGAAGCATATTTGCATAATTGTATTTTATAGATTTTGCAAACGCAGGAATACGTTATCTCTGATAACATAATCAAAGCGATACATCCTCCTTATCAGGCTACCGGTAAGATAAATCCTTGTTTACATTTTATCTTGCTTATTTTTTTTAATAAAGGGCACATCGTAACAGGATGTATTTATATATTTCTTTTAAGTGGAACTTCCGTGTCATTATTCTTGGACATACATTTGCTCGTAGTACATTGCCCAAGGCTTGTGAATTAATTGACTGAAGAGTTTTTGTATGACTAGTTTCTCTTGCATTTTTATCTATTTATTTAATTAACGTAACTTCGCTATTCCTTTCTGAATATATTCTTTATGCGTGTTATGACTCTCGTACGATTTATGCAGATTGTACAAGGTTTTTCGAATCAGTGGCTTGACATTTGTTTTTCTGAAATTTTTCGTATGCATCTTCTTTATACGTTTCGAAATCGTATGGAAAGTCAAAGAAAACGTATATATAAATGCATAATAATGAAGAACGATAATAATGAGCGAATCAATGAGTTTTTTTTTCCCTTTCAAACAATTCTTCGGTAATTTACTTCGTTTCTAACATTCCACATCTCTAGATCCTATCACGGAATATTTCGTATACTTAACTAAATATCCAACAATTTCTAAATTTCGACTAATCGGTGCCTCGTTTATTCGCTTGAATATTTACTTTCTAATTATTTACATATAAAATTTGATATTTACTATCGTGAACGATCCGTATAGTCAGGGATTCTAAAATTCTAAAATGACTGAAATAAAAATTAAAATCCATACTTCCTCCGGAAGTCGCTCCGAACGTTTGAGTCCTCGGAAAGAATGTAAATACAGGCATGAATAATATTAATCGATAAAATCAATAATAGAAACTGATTAAAATCTATAAAGCATCGTACTTATCTGTAGCGTATTAATACATTCTTAAAAACCTATTAAATTAATCGTCTTACGATACAATATAATTATAACATAACTTAAGTTCTTATGCAAATATGGAGTCGGCGTATCGTGTAGCTTTTCGAAAAATGCGCTTTTCATTCGACTGCAATCGGCCATTATTAAAAGTATACGAAATACGACTAGACAGTGATTGTGAATAAAATATACAATTAAAGATGGAAAATTCCAATTATTGCTGAAAGCACGACACGGCTCACAGAACGTTAATAATTGTGAGTCTTCATGATTTTCTTTTCATTTCTTTGTCTTATGTACAAAAGTTATTCATCTTCGTTTTATGATATATATACAGTTATCACTTTCTACCGTTCGCACTCATTTTCTGGTGATATTTTTTATTCATTCTACAAGTTTACCCGGTAGTTTAGTCGAGCCATCGCAAAGGATGAGGATCGTTATATTTCATAATCTAATAAGTATTTGTTCAGCGCTCGATTAATTTTATAGTGATCAATGAGTAACTCGTTTGTCCCTGTTACTGTATATATATATAGTTATAGTCTCTTCTATTAGAGATTATGTCATATATGTTACAACGGTTTAATGGCTAATTGTTATAGCGTTTTACGGAGCAACAATATATAGCAATCTTATTACCTTATGTAGTATTATAGTTGTTACTTTTACGTAACTTCAGTTTAACGTTAATACGAACGTACTCGATTCGCGGTAGCATCTCTTCTATAAAGTTTATGGCAGAGTAATGACGACTGCAGATGTTAAAATCGCGATGGAGGCGTCACGTTTTTTTTTTTTTTTTTCATATTGTTACAGAAAATTACATAGCCGTACAATCACTGATTCTTTCCATTTTTACACTTTATTTTTAATAATCGGGTTTCGATACACGGAATTAGTTGGGTCATTCGTATTAGAAGCGTCTAGATGGGTTTTTATTATATGAATATTAATTTTGATTTGATTCTTCATCGGCTATGAATGAAAATTTTATTATAGTATTTTTTGGAAAGGAAAGTAAAGTCTATCAGTTGGTTTTCTTTTTTGTAAAATACTAAATTTTTGTGGTGTAAAAATTGTTTGTTTTTAGTTTGTTTATAGGGTGAATTCAAAAAATACTATAAATCAGGTATTAGCGTGTTTCTTTTATTAGTTGATTGTAAGATTGAATAATGTTTAACCTCTTTTTGATTGTACCACGTGATTCCTTCGTTTGTTATCGCCCGATTAATAACTTTCTGTAAAATTCACGATCACACGTTTACAACTGTATTTTCAGTAAGAACCAAATTGAATCTGAAAAGTCCTCAAATTCTTCAATTTTCTAATACACTTTGAAGTCGCAATATAAATATAGAAATTTATTAAATCTCTCTACGACAAAAGATTGCTTTTGACTTCTGGCTTTTTCTTTTAATATGAAAAATCATAATTCACTAATTAATCCTCATTACGGAGGAGTACAGCTAATCCATATGAAATTTCACCCAAGAGTCTTTCGCAACTTTATACAATGAGAATATCAATAGTTTCTCTTATGTTTAATTTGAGTAATCAAAAACTCTCAAGTGTGTATGCGCACTGGTTTCTTAATACTGAAGACAATATCTTATCTTACATAATTTAATACATTCCAGCTTCCCTGGCAACACTGGTGTCCTATGGTTTCTTTGTACATAAAGCAGAATTCTCCTGTAAGATTTCTCGACAATGTAAATAGCTTGAGTCACAGTTGGTAATAGTGACGTTGTCTTTTATCTTCTTAGCATTTAATTCATAATTTACAGTCGTTCTTAAGCTTAAGGGAGAAACTTTCTAAAAATTCCGCAGGCTCCAGATTTAATGAAATATCTTACAATGCTAAAACACTATGACTACGTCACTGTACAAATTGCCCAGTATACGTAACAGACACAGAAGTGCACTAACAGTGCTCTAAGTGATTTTTTTATTTATTTAATTATTATTAAGAAAACAGTAGACAACGAGCACGGTCAAGTATCAGACAATCTTCGACTGTACTCCTACTGGATTGCAGGAGAGATTTATCTTCCGTTCGGCGAAATCGATCTGCGATTCGAGAACTAATGCAAACAAGATTTTAATATCTGGTCCGCGACGCAGCATCACTTTTCATTGCGTTACGGACGCGTTTTTCAATATTTTTTATTTACGTATTAGGAAAAAAAAACACATCAACGTCATCTTCAATGTCTTTCACGTATGAATATTCTCTTATTACTAAATACTGCGGATTCGAATTATTCTGACAATGTACATTGGTCAAGAATGTTTCGGAATGACTTTTTTGCCCTAAAATAAAGTCATCTGGACAAGTAGATATAAATTTTTATTTATGGAGTAGTTCAAATTCATTGTATAGATTTTTTTCGAATTAATCATGGCGAATGTCAGCTTGATTATACCAGTTGTGTCTTCCGGAACGTCTTTACGGTAAAGATTCACTTGAACTAAAGTGCCACCGTGATGTTTAATTAAATGTTAACGTGAATCTTATCGATAACGATAATCGATAAAACAGTAAATACATATTTATAGGCTAATTTTGGATATCGCCCTCCGATCGTTCCTCAAGGATTTTACGAGCACAGTAAGTACAGTTTACGCAGTAAAAATCACAAAAGGTCCTAAAGTCCGTATTTGGTACAAAAAAAAGGTATGAACTTGCCTAAAATTCGCCAGAACATTAGTAACTTATTTCATATGTTTCTTCGTTCGTATCTTTTTTTTTAAATACATCGTATGTACGCATCTATTATTACATTTTTTTTTCAATTTTCATTTTAAACGTCCCTTTTCACTTCTATCTATAAGTCTGTCGCCAAGAACCTCTGTCGGGTTGTCTCTTATCTAGCAATTCTTATCGTGCCGCAAGTTAAATTACATGTTCATTATTAGATTGTTTTTTTTTTTTTAACAAAATCAGAGAACATTCTACTGTCAGTAAGAAATATAATTACAGCGAATGAAATTCTTATACATTTATACAGCACGCTTCATATTTACGATATAACTATTTAAGCTATTGTCGAGATGAGCGACGAATATTTTTTTCTTCCTGTTATTAAGGTGTCACGGTAGTTATGAATTTAGGTAGGAATGCAGTGAGTAATAAAAAAATGGATAATTTTTATAAACTTTTTTTCCTCTTGAGACTAAGTATGGACTGTGAATTTCTTATATATTTAGTTGACACGTCAGTACCGAGACACCCGGTATAAATTATTTATATTGCACTAGCACTACATCTATCTATTGATATATTTATATACAAACAACTGTACAAAATTGCAGTCTGTGTGCATTGTTCATACGAACGAGCACGATGGGAAATCGGGTCAGCGAAGTAAGTCGATCCATTCGGTTCTTTGCTTGTTGGCACAGTCAACATTTCTAAAATGGCTGTGAAAGCCCACATCGCAAAAGGTTAACGTCGAGACTACTTGATGACTAAGACGATGACTCGATTCCCTTAACTTAACCCTAATTCCCGCACCCGGGGAGGGACCGTACTTAGTCGAGTTTTCATCGGTAATACAAGTATTTGTTTAACCGACAATGAGTATTATCGAGCATTTCAAACGTCGACACTACGAATCCTCCATCTTGTTCTTCTTGCAAAGAATTTGTATGGGAGTTCTGCTTCTCGTGATTGGAATCATTATTGTCATTGTTAATGTTCACTTATATACTGATCATAATTGTGCATCTAATTATCATTGTTGAAATATGGCGGACAGCCCTTGTAATGTTCTAAGACAAAAATGTGACAACTATTTGTGCGTGATTCGCATTACATTTTCATTTTCGGCTTACGTCCAACTTTACCTCTTATCGGTGTACTACTTGTTTTTTAGTCGCGCCATTTTTTTGTTCTTGAATCTTTTCGTCATATCACGCTATACCAGTGTCTTGTGAAATGTTGGCTACGCGCCAGCTGGATGGCATTTGGAACTATCTGTGCGCGATTTCATCTCGAGGATTCCTAGTGGGACTTTTGTGAGACTCGATGTGTTTTGCTTTTGTTCTTCGACGCGAGGACGCACGAGTCCGAGAGATACAATCGCGAAAATGACGCGTGGAAGACTGACATTAACGTTGATGAATAATTTTTGCTTTTACGATATTCACCTTCATTCGTTTTTATGTTCATTTTTCTTCGTCCTATCTAGCCTAACCTCGTGTTTTCGAGTATCTTTGGTTTATCAAGACTAGAAGTTAGGGTTAGCTCATATGTGACTACTCGAGAGATACTCTTGCATCCACTTGAAAGTTACTCCCGATATTAATAAGATCTAAACGCGCGGTAATATTGCCATCGATTAGACGACCAGTTTCGCCTTATAATTAATATATCAATAGTGTCTCTTAGGAATGTGGGCGAAGAAGACATTTTTCAGGATGAATCACGTTAACACCAAAACGCCATTCGGTTTTCCTCTTGATACCTCCTATAGAACAGTTCCTACGATTGCTCGCAATTATTTTTCATCTTCAGTCAAATTATCTGATCTAACGAGAACACGATCACAATACGAAAGAGTCCTGAAGTCAGGATCTTCGTCATAGGAATTCTATTCACTGCGACGACGACTTCTCCGAGAACGTCGACGATGCGCTAGACACTTGATGCGTCTGATCCTCCCTGGGATGATCAAGGTTGCGTGACCTGGCCGCGACCTTCTCGGAGATGCTACGTATTATCTCCATGTGAACGTTCTCCATCGAGTCTGATGACTTTGGAACAAATCCCAAGAAGATATGTATTAGTTGAAAAATCTCCAGTTGGCACTTTTCATACATCCATAGATTATAGTTTGGAGATCTATCCAGGAAAATGGTTCACCTGAATTGAATCTGTACAGGAATCTTCCTTAGGCTCGTTTCTGTCAATCGACCTGGTGCGAGTTGGGGGGCTCGGTGTATCCGTGAACTCGGGGAGCTCCTGAACCGTGGAGAGGTTGTATTCGTCGGTGCCATACACCTCCATCTCGGTCGTATGCATCTTCTCGTGTTCGTCCGGGTGATGCTCTGGACAGGGAGGGAGGTGTATGAGAGCGACCTAGCTAACAGATGTCTCCTCGACGGAGGGGCTGGCGAGGACTTGGGGCTCACCGTTCGCATGCTTCGAATCCGACCTCCCCATACGCGTCGGGCTGCTCCTCGATCCTGACGTAACGCTCTGCATCGTTTGACTCCTTGCACCGGAGAATCTCATACTGTACACAGGTCGACTGCCACTCTGTGCACCAGGAGTCTATGCGTCAGAATACATATCCTTTGTTTCATATAAATTCTTAGATAAAAATTCACACGAGCATCCAGGAAACTTCCACACGTGTCTCTCGCATTTTTATTATATCTAGCTGATGCTCCTGATCTGTCGCAAGGGTCGATGATTCGCTTTATATGATGTATAGGTCACGTTTCTTCTAAAGGCGGATTTTTTTTTTTCATCACCCGACGAGTGTCGACATAAGCACAAGAAAAGCTTTGATAGCGAGGTGTCCGTCTTTATTTCGCAGGACATTTTTTTTTCCACGTTATGACGAGCGACAGGAAGATCTACTGCGACAGGGTGAACCATACTATTCTTCTTTAACGTTGTCCCTTGCCAGTCTAGTTGAAAGCCATTGTTAAAAAAAATAATACGTTGGATTTATCGAGAGTCAAGTGTATCCGTAATCTCTGTCTCGTGGGAGATGCATTAAGAAAAATAAACATTGAATCCAACTCACATTAGCATGACCAGGTCTGACGTTCTTATAAGGCTGGAAGAGTACCAGGTAGACCTTAGGCGTGAAGAGGCAACCAAGTGCAACCGTCGCAGAGATGTTAATGCACATGCACATACTCGCTATCTGTATCTGTCGACAAAGAAGAAGGTAAACGTATTTCGTTAATGAGCTCGTAAACTCACATGCATATTTCGTATAGTGTACTTCCATTACAAAAACCAGATTCTACATTCTGAAGCTTTCCTCTTAAGCTGAATACAGCATTTGAGAATTTACCAACATAACTCTTCAAAAATCCTATGCACGAGTATGTCCGAGTTTCATCATAACGAGCTTCCACTATGAAGATCCTCGTGCAAGAATAATGAGAACAGCCGTAGGTAGTAGGCATAGAAAGGTGTTTGTCAAGTAGAAAGAAAATATTAAATCAAGAAAAATTGAGAACAAATGTAACAGCCACCCCAGCAACAAGAAGTACTATATCTTCTTGTCGTTATGAATTATTTTCTGAAGTCGAAAGCTGCCCTAACGATGAAGCTCTTAGAGAGGAAATGAAGTTTTCACCATATCGACGTTAGCAGTGAAATTACAATGGACGAGGCACCTTTTCGAAGAATGCGTGCAGCGTACCTTATAGTCGTTGTTGGTACCAAAATAAATTGGTACAAAAGCCAACCATACGATGCAGGTTGAGTACATGGTGAAGCCAATGTATTTAGCTTCGTTGAAGTTTTCTGGTATCTTGCGCGTCTTGAATGCATATAGAGTGCACATGAGTATCAGGATCATGTTGTAGACCAGTGACATCATGAGGGAGAACGTAGAAACCCGACAGGTGAGGACAGCCGTCAGAGGATAAGGATGAATCTCCTTGGTATCAGGTGGTTCAATAATTAGCCAAACGATAGCTCCGACCAGCTGAACTGCAGTGATCCCTGCGCACACGGGCATTCCGTAATACAGGATCACTGAAGAGGATCTTGACGTGGTCGGGGATGATTAGGATTAGCAGGACTACGGGGAGGATCAGGATCTGCGACTCACCGATAGCGATAGCCACTTGACTCCTTGGTGATGTATAGGACGGTCTCTTGATACTCTTCATACCCTGATTGAAGATCCTTGATATACGATTTGTCTTGGTGAGGATGGCACTGTAGCAGATACTTAGACAAAGTCCTAAGCCTATTCGAAGATAGGTACAGTTCCAGGTGGTTGGTCTGCTCAGGATTACGAAGCTCATACCGTAACAGGAGAGTATGCCTACGAGGAGGACGTAGCAGAGTTCTCGACCGGATGCCATGATTACTGGGGTACGATTGAACCTGTTTTATCAAAGAATTAATTAAATGATCTCTCATCGTATTGAATCTTTTATTTATATTTACCTTATAAAGACAGCTGTGGTGAAGAGTGTACTGAGTATACCAATAGAGGCAAACGTGAGTGGTACTACAGCCCAAGGACTGGTCCAGGGGATGACCTCAGCTGCAATCTTAATGCATCGACTTTTGGTCTCATCAGGTGCATATCCAGGATCGCAGTTACGGCAGGTATCATTGAAAACATAGGCTTCCTCGCGACAGGCGTGGCAACTCCAGCAACAGGCTTCCTGAAAACCGCAATTATTGTCTTTGGTACTCCGCGTAATGAACCTTTAGGGGTTTGATAATCCCTTCAACGTTAATGCCGGGGTCAACCACTACTACGTGGGAACATTAAACACATCAATCGTCAACACTGATTGTTCTTCTGTTTCCAGAAGGAAGTTGACAACTTTTTTTTGTTTTCTTTCAGAGTCAATCTGGGGAAAATAAAAAAAGGTACACCCTGTGAATAGGATCCGATTTTTTGTTAAACATTCCGATTACCATAGTCCTCCCTTACTCGCTGGTCAATGATGGGGATTCTCAATGAAAAAACCAAAGATAAATTACTTCTAGCACCGCAGCAACTCATTGTTCCGCTACCCTCTTACGACAATGGCATTACTTATAATGGCATGACAAGGGAACTCCTGCGAAAGACACGCCTGGGGATTTACGTTGGAGTTTCTAACCTGAACATTTCATCGTGTAAACTCCTTCGTCTAATTGGCACTTGTTGGAAGGGACATGCTCGTTAGAGTTGTATTTATTCCTTGAATATTCTCTGCAATTCGTATTTCTATGCACTGCTACCAATGATGTATACAATTATTTCAGTATATAAATATATATATATGTCGTGGCGTGACCATCGACAACGACGTTTGACCTATCCCGAAGATCGGAACGAGCTATTTTGGTTTTCCCCTTTCCCTCTATTATTTACTATTTTGGTTTTCCTTTTTTTTCCCCTTCGGTTGATTGGAGTTTTTCGGTCGGGACGAGGCCATAAAGAATGGGCCCGGTGTGGGGCCGCGGCAGTTCGGATGCGAATACCGAAGTCGCATCACCGCGGATCCACCGTTCCATTTATGAACAATAAAAGGTGTTTGCCAAACCACTATGCGTGTGCTGATTCAAAACCAGACCGAGTCCCCTGCGCGACGAGACGATGCCGATGTGGAGTCGCGGATCGGTGGTGCTTCACCGGAGGGCCCTCCTATATATATATATATATATATATCCTTAATGTTTTCACGATTCTCCCTAGTACATCTTCTCTCTCTTTTTTCTCTCACTCTTTTCTCTCTTTCTCTACCTCTACGTGCGTGTACGTTGAATTAATGGTGACAGCGCACGTATCACGACGGATGAACCTTGATTCGCCTTTTATTATTATCATTCATACCAAAAATAACGTTTTATCAAGCATACCAAATCTGTGTATACTCCTCGTATCATCTATATCTACGAGAGTATATACGTTCCTGATAATCAATCACGTCTTATGAGAACCATTGTCGTCAATTTCTTTTTCTCCTTTCTCCCTTGTCTTTTTGTCAAATTTCGAAAACCATGATAAATATTACTGTAGAGTATTTTATAAAATTTTATTTTATAGAAGAAGTATTTGCACACCTCCCTTTTTTTTTTGGAATAACTCCCCAGAAAAAAGTAGAATATCGTTGCGTGTTAATAGATGTCTCTATAGATTCCAAAGAAACAAAGTTTTTCAACGAAAATCGAAATTTCGTAGTCGAAAAGGTATTTGCACATTATGGTTCCACTAATACGTCTGGAGTTAAAATACAATAGTAATATTAAATTTAACAGAAATAAAAGGTTTTAATATTTATTATGCAATCGGCTTGCATCAATGATGGCTTGCAGCCTTTTTGGCAATGATTCTATTAATATTTTTGCCATTTTTCCGAAATTATCGTTTGCCAGTCTTTTTTACTCGAAATTTTAGTTTTTCTGATTTCTAAATCCAACAAATGCCAAATTCTCAATTCAATTTGGATCTGGTGATTGCGCAGGAGTGTATGTATATATATATATATAATGACGTATGCCGTACAATAGCGTAGTCTACAAATAATTCGTAGCTGCTCCCAACGGCAGCTCACGTCCCTGCTTTGTCCCTGCTTTGTCCCTGCTTTGTCCCTGCTTTGGCATTCCTAACCGAATCCGCGAAGCGCAATCCTAACAGGTCTCCTTGGAGAGGAGCCTCTCTCACTCAGGGAGACTGAGTGTGTCCGCACACTCGAGAAAGAAAATAACTAAAATGATTAAGGGATGATTAATACAATTTGATGAGTTTAAGGCATCATTATAATCATAATATATTCAAACCCCAAGAATTTACGATGAAAATTGTATACAGTATATATGCGATATCTGCTTATGTTCTTACAAAGGACTGACAAAGATCTTAAAAGATCGGGTAATTATGTTACAAGGTGGGTTTTGATGTGCTTCGGCAAGCAGGCAGCCACCGAGGCAAGTCAGTCAGTCACCCCAGTCCCCCCTTCAGTGTCTAAAGAGTTCGAATGAGCGACAGACGGAGTAATAGGATATAGATCTAGACTAGAGTATAAACGCGATGAAGGAGTGAGATTAGGGTTGAGAGTTAAGTCACAGTTTCTGAAGAGTATCTGATGTTAAGGGTAGTTTGCCTAGGGGGTGGAGGAGGGTAGCATAGATACGCAATCCTTAAAAGGGGTGAAGACGGCAAGGAATAGATCCTCGAGGGTAGCTCGTTAATTTCTGACGACATCTCGAAAGCAGCCTGTTAATCAATATGTCCTTTGAAAGGGCAATAACCCCTATTAAGTCTCCATTACACGGGTGAACTACCCCTATTGATAGTAGGAACCCCTGTCAAGACGGAATCACGAAGAGAAATACACATGTCTAATTAAATATTTATACACGAATCTCCATGAACTTTTGTGCGATTCCAGAAATTGGTATAGGGTTGCGTCCCCTATCAGAAATTTTCATCCCTTAAATCGTACTATACCGTTTCACTTGGATCAGCTGTATCATCCCTTAAGCAAAATCCTGAGATCTCTATACAAAATTTGTAGCTGTGTATTGGTACCTGATAATAAAGGGTGAAAGGCGTGAGGAGGGGAAGGGTTGGTAAATTGAAGAAAGGGTTAATTTTCGTAATGAACACTTCATCCCACCCTATTGGTGTCTATAGAATTTCTTGACGAATTTTTTTCTTCACCCTTACTTAATCCACGACCATCATCATCATTATTCTCGACGGACCTTCCACCTGTCTATCTGGCCAAACTAACTACCCTTAGCTAAACAGATGCCTCTTGGCTCACAGTTCCTTCTTATTTCGTCACGGCCAGGCTTTGTCATTAATCATGGCCTCGACAGAGCATAGTTATCGGTAGAGGCTATGGGATAAGGGTAGGTGTACGAGACCACCTCATGTACAATCACATAGAGAACTCTGAGTACCACCCTTAGAAGTGTTTCGGGAGGGTTGGAAACGTGACTAACAATGAAACCTAGAAACCACACAGCCCATTTTGGGAAAGATCAAAGCCTCCCGTAGACCTTGAAGTTTCTACAAGATTATCGTTACAACCCCCTCTCGCTGAAGTTACGATCCCCTTTCATCTATCACGACCCTTACGAAAATAACTTTAGCGATAATTTCTGTGGAATTGTTTAATTTTTTTTTCGCTCCAATTTTACAAAAAAGAAAAAATATTCCCTAACTAAAATCATCCTTAGAGCTGTATCGAAGCGTACAGCCACGTCGTACAGGTTTTTTTTTTAAGGGTGCCTCGCGTATCATGGGTAGCTCTGCGGTGACGTCACAAGGTGCGTGATTTTTTTTTTTCGTTAATTTTGTTTGTCCTTTCATTAGCCTCAATTTCTGTTTTTTTTTTAAATTTTTTTTTGTACTTATTTTCCTTCCCGTTATCGGTACGAATCTTTAGAAGTAATGGGGGTGGCTATTTCATCCAGGAAATGGCTCAAGAACTTCCGGCAGCGGTGCGACGAGGGTGGATCTGGCATGGTGCGCAAAAATTGAAAGTCGTAAAAGCCACCCTTAATTTGCTGGAGATGGAAGACAGTTAAAGGAGGGAAGGTGCTGACTGAGAATAAATGTGCGAATAAAGACTGAAAACAAATATTCTTCATTCGTCCCATCCGCCCTTATTATTGCAATTGCGACGATCATAACGTACTGTCAATTTCGGCGTCGCGACGCCCACTGATTTTTCTCCGTCCGAAATTACAGCACGTGCTTCTTTAAATACTAGAAGCTGATTCTGCATGATTGGCAAATTTTTACGTATAAGGAATTCAATTTTCTCGGGATTTTTCTTTTTCGGGTGGCGGCGGGTGGGCGGGCGGGCTGGATTTGGCCAAAAGTCCGGTTTTTTTTTTTCATACTTCAAACGTATTCTTAACTTTTGTCTGAATCTGTATTCGACGTGAATAAAGTATAAATAATATTTATTATTTACAATGACACAAAGGATCTTTCATTCTTTACGCAATATACGCGGCTTCTTTTAATATAATATAATCGTAGGGAATTCGTATAAAGAATAATAATAAATATTTACGAATGCTTATCACTCGATTGTATATTACTTTTTTTTTTTTTTTTTTACATAAAAGTATTTTCATGATCGTAATCAGTCAGCAGTTTTATTTTGGATACCCTTAAGGCACTCTTAACAGTCATGGCGATAATTAGTATTATTCCAAAATGAATTAGCTCCATCGTTCCGTAAACGTTCAGACACCGCTAGTAGATAATACCTGGTACGAAACAGACGATCGATTTCATGAAATTTTGATTTTAATACAATTTTACGTAAAATCTGAAAAATTAAAAAATTATTAATTAACATAATTATATCTACTCGTAGGTATCCAAGTTTATATCTAATTATATTAAATGTTTATTCAGCTAATGAAATGTGAAGGAATTGAATTACGTGAAACTACATATACATACATATATATATATATATATATATATATATATATTCATGTTTTCCACATATGTTTCTAAGCTCTTATGCTTCATGAAAACTGGTAGTACTTTCCGGAAACAAGCAAGCTGTGGATTTTGGGAGACAGCCGTGCTTGCCGTTTCTCCGCTTCGCATTTGAAACGTTAAACTATTTCCAAGTTCTCGAAAATTCTCAACGGGCTGTAGTCCCACAGAACTTGATGGTTAAGGGCGTCCCGACGCCTCGGTGTTCATTTTCATAAGTATATACCCGTATATATCCATACGTATACGTAACGTTACTCCACAGGGTGTAGTAAACAGAAAAGACATTAAAAGTCTTGACTAGAGTCACGTGCGAGTTTAATTATTGCCCGTGCAAAAGTTTCTCTATGAATTTGCGTGTATTAATGGACAAACAAAAAACAAAAATTTTATTTCATAATTTTTTTTAGTATCATTTCTTTTGCTCTTGTTCCTTATACACAATTATGTGAATAAATATAAAATTTTGTTCGAGGTAAATTTCGATGGCTTTGTGAATTTGTAATTTCCCGCTTTTTTTCATCTCGCGATGACGTCATCCGACAAAAAAAAATGAGAGCTCAAAGTCGCTGTGAGAAGACGCTTGGGTAAAGCTCGTAAAATTCAGCGAAAAGCTCCGATCCGTCTTGAACGCAAAAGGACCATTCCAAAAATTAGATGGATACTTCTCCGAGACCTTGGAGGTAGATTTACAGAAAGAACTTCTACGGTTCAATCCCAGGGACTCAGGATTTCTTCGTTCGTCCCTGATGATCATGGCCTGGGTTACCCAGGAATGATTTCTGGACGTTTGCCGTATCGCTTACCAGATTATACCGTTGGGATTGGGGATGGAAAAAAAAACACGGTATGAAATTCTGAACGATTCAGATATCCGAGTTTTCATATATCAGGAATTTTTTTTTTTTTTTTTTTTTTTAATACAACACAGCAGTCGGACGCTGTAACCAAAAGGAGCCATTTTCGGTCCATGGATATACCTGGTAATGGTTCATTGGTCTGTATTCGAAAATCTTCTTTACCTTCTTCTGGTAAATTTTTTTTTCCCGCCCTTTTTTATACTTGTTCCATCCTTCTATATACAGTCGGTCCACGAGTAAAATAACTTACTGACATATAGAAAAACATTCTTTGTGCTAGAAACACCCGTAGTCAAATTTCGCAATTGTCAATGCTCTTTTGTGCCAAATGTAATGGATAGTCTTCTATCGATTTGCCACGCATTGTCTTTGGCAAAAAAAAAAGCAGTGGCAATGGGAAACTTTTCTAACGAGATTTGCATTTTCCCATCTGGCACTTTAAGCTACTTTGCTTATGGATCGACTATATCATAATGATATTCCTTATTTTTATTCGTTCTTCCGATAGTCAATAGGGAGTGAACGTCTCGTGTCAGCCATTGAGTTTTATTTTCGTATTTTCTGAATTTTCCGTTCGATTCTTTCCCATTCGTAATTTTTTTTTTACTGACGCGGCTGTTGCATAACTGCCACGAAAATTCGCCATTTTTTTTCTCTCAAGGGTATCTTCAGTGCCTAGGGTAAGTATAATTTCCTCGTTAACGTCGAAGCCGTTAGCTATTAAATTTTTTTTACACTCTTTTACACCCCTCATCTTCTCGCCCTTATATATATATATATATATATTTCCACAATGAGCTTTTCCAAGTCCTGCGAGATCTCTTACTAAAAACTACAGTAAACTCACTTGCTGACTGACTGACTCGTTTACCCTTCTCACATTGAGCTGGGATTTTGTTTCGGTGTGAATTTTTTATAACCGTTTTTTTTTAATCCCTCTTTCGCTTTAGAGTAAGAATTTAATTCGCTTCAATCGCCCCAGCCATTTTCTAATTGGAATCATCGCTATGGTCGAGTCGCCCTGGCGGCGCTGCGGCGTCATGATTCAGACATCTAATCAGACGACGCTTCATTAAAATAAAATTAATGAAGCGTCGTCTGATTAGATGTTCTCTCGTAGTACACGGGATGACAAACTGTGAGTGAAATTTACTATTTAAAAACATGGGTTTTTTCCCCACTATTTTTTATTATCGTATGGCAGCCATGACAGTTTACTTACCTTTCTCAGAATCAAAGAGTTCTCTCTCTCTCTCTCTCTCTTTTCAATTTTTCGCAGCACTTTCAATAATAACTGTGGCAAGCGATGGGTGTCTATTGTACAGTGTAACTTGACTGTATATATGACTGTACATACGTAGAGACATATACGGCATATGTATATAGTGCAAATGGCGGATAAAGGACCCAAAGTACATAAAAGAAGTTGCGAAAGAAAAGTAGGGTTCTTCCCGTGGGTGCTTTGTTTCGTAGGAGTCGTTGTGTCATGGCGGCCATGTTGTCTCTTGAGACAGTGCCGAGACTGAAGACACCGTCGTTTGAATGTCGCGACAAAAACTAATAGATGTCGAGCTTTAGCTTTTAGGTACGCGAAAGAAATGGTACTCGGCGCCGAACCACCGGAGAATTCTTTTTTCTGTTTACAAAAAAAAAAAAAAAAAGAAAGAAAATCAGAGAAGCCAGCTAAGTTCTCAGGCATTGTTCTTCTCAAGATCCCGGGTTCGAATCCCGGCCTAGTAGTGCTTCGCATTTTTTCGGTCAGTTCCTCATATTAATCATTTATTAATTAAATCCCCGACAAGGATTAATTAATATATATCATCCAAAGGGATTTAATAAAATTCCATGAATTTATTCATTCTCCCTCGCTGCTTGGTTAACAACCATAAGAATATTTATATAATTGCGCAACAGAGCCTACATTCCACAATTTTACATTGTTCCTTGTTACTTTATACTCCGATAGTTCGGAGTTCGATCCCAGGTGGTGACGCCTTTTTTTTTGCATTTCTATCAACACCACATTAGTTATTAGTCTAATACTTTTACTACAGCCATTAGTCTAATACTTTTTGAAAATATTGACAAGCGACTATATATATATATTTTTTTTTTTTCACTTTTCTTATAACCCCCTTTTTTGTATCGTCTCTCCAGTCTTTCAATCTCTCTTTTTGTGTGTGTTTCTGGTCAATTTAGGATATAAGTAAGTAAAAAAAAATGTATCTCTCTTTCCATGGTTTACACATTTAGACGACGCTCCTTTTTTTTTTTTTTTTTTTTTTTATAATTTACACAAACAGCCAATTTTAACCTGAAATAAAATTTATACAGATCGTTCGTTCTAGCTCGTTTTACGCCGAAAGGCTGATTCGCTTATCTATGGGTAAATGACGGGACGAGACTCATTTACAATGGGGCTCATCTAACTTTTCAAAAGTAATGTCGTCCATTGCGATAACGTCGCTCCCGTTAGGTTTTCCACTCTTGACAAACTAATTACACGGGACGTTGAGATACTGGCGAAAAAATAAATAAAATATTTCAATGCGCAAGGATCTGTGAATAATTAAGAAGATAAAAAAAATGGCCAAAAATATATTTTGCGAGTTAATGAAATTTCGAAAATTACCTAAGATTTTTATTTTGATTATATTTCAATATATTTTCGTTACGCGCCTTATATTTTTGCTTTGCATATTTAACATTGCGATACGAGTATAATGTTTTCGATGAGTTTTACGTAATACTCAAGATTCGTATAAAATATTTATCGAATGGATTTCACGGGTCTTGGCCGTTCTCCGTTGGGTTTCTGAATTTGTCCTTTAAAATATATATGGCTCAATGACGCAATTTTCAAATTACCATAAAAACCCTTTACGAGTCCAATAAACCAGTCACGGTTATAGTAGGAAGCAAGAAAAAAAGTAAGAGATAAAAATATAGAAATCACGAAGATCAGGGGAAAAAAGGAGAAAACAATTTAGTCGCTAATACGACCCTTGGATTTTCATCGTATTTTCCATTGGTTTTAGTCGCTGGAGACATGACGCAACCCCTACACGTACGCGAAGCTACAACCCCTCTGCTTCTTTACCACATTTGTAAAATTCTCAAAGCTCTTCCTGGATTTCCTGTAAATAGAGAGAAATTGATTCATATAGCTGTTTAGATGCTGAGGCACGTAGGCCACGTTCCGGCAATGGAGTTAGGTGGTGCTTTTGTTCGTGGAAAAAAAAGAGAGAAAGAGAGAAGATCGTGGGGACAAAGAGAAAAAAAATTACTATATAAAAAAACATTCATACAGTGTAATATCTATACTTATAATGAAATTAGCGAGAAGCTGTGCCAGTAGAAAAAGAAGGATAGTAACCGGACCAGGGAATAATCTTTTTGAATTAGAGTGTTATAGGGATTGAAGTCACCCTCGAGTCAGACCTTGGATATACCTGCCGTAAAATTTCACATCCGAATTCTCTATACCGCAAAGTGAACTCGGCCATATTCGTATCCCAAACCCCACTTAAGAAACGGGTGGGTCCATTCAATCCTTAGAAATTTGAAGTCTTGGAAAGCATCGAAAACCACCCCCTTAAGAAATGTATTCGTCGGAACGCGAAAGCGATGAAAGTTCGATCGATCCACGTGAAATAAGAATTTCTTTTTATTGTATTTTCGTAAGGCGTCGCGACGTCAAGTAAATTTGATGAGTGAGTAGGGATGGGGGTGAAAAAATAATAAATATAAAAACGCCATCTTCGATAGTCTTTTATCTACTTTTATTATGTACGTTAAATTGACATTTTAATGGTCGTCTCGTTAAGGGGATGATATTTGTTGAATAAATAAATACGGGTGTCATGGAATAACCCAGATCCAATTTTAGGGGTGGTTTCACTTTGTTCTTTTCGCTTGGCGATCCTCGAACTGTCATAATAATTGCAGGAGGAGTACTATTGTGATAAAAGGATCCTTCGACGCCTGGCGTCGCGATGTTTACGTTAAGCTGACGCTAATTGACGACGTTAACGACACTGTTTGCAATTTACGCGTTATTTTCTTCTTTTTTTTTTAGGAAAAACGAGCTGCTTTAACTAAATGCAAATTAATAATGATTTTTAGATCGTCAGCCGCCAACCGCAGGGTTGCTTTCAAAGTGCGATCTTATTTTTCGTCGCCACGATCGTTACGTCGATTTATAATGCTCTCCCGCGCGTATACTCAAAATTAATTGCGGGTGAAATTACTTATTAATCAAAAAAGGACAGACCTCCGTATTGCAGCCAGCGCGTACAAAATAAATAACGTAAAGCGATATAAACGAAAAATTACAGAAATAATTATTTGCGACGAGGATGAATTAATGCCCTATGAAAGCCTTAAAATTATTATTTTTTTTATAATAAACAAATTCTGAATTTTAATTTTTGCGACTATCTCAGTTTTAAAGTTTCCCGCGAAATTTTGTAATTTTATGAACATTCTCGAGACCACTGATAATTTTATAATTAAGCTCTGCGATCGCACTGATATTGATTATGAAATGAAAAAAAGGGGATTGAAGAGATTAAAAGAAGGGGTTGAAATACCTAAAAGTAATATTTCAAATTTTGTTTAGGGTATGAGATTAAAAAAAAGTTAATTAACGCACAAGAATATAACTGTTACCGAAATTTTTTCCTTAATGGACATTAACTGTCAAAATTATTAAGGGGGTAATTTTTAAGGGTAGTATATTTCACTAAGTACTTCGTACGTATATAAGGGTTTGGGCCCTTAAAATTTTACCCTCACTGACACCGCGAGTGACACCATAATGGATATTATTCAACGTTCTTCGAAGAAAGAGCTTTGCTATTACTCCAATCAGGGTTGACAGGGGTTGTATATACTAATTAGACTTTAATAAGAGCGCTCCAAGTATTTCAACCCTTGCAATTTAGAAAGCTGATGAATGCTTCCTTTCTACCAATTTCAACTATCTTAAATCTGCCCAGATTGAATCCGCATTGCTTAGCACTCCTCGTGCATATCGATTCAACCCCCGAAAGAGCTAGGTCCTGTACCATGCACCAACCCCTAATGGCGAATTCACGTTTCTACCCTGTAACACAAACTAACTCTCTGTTACGTATATGCGTAATGTAGTGTTGCAAAACTTTTCAAAATACATCGAAAAAAAAAGAATATTTCAATAGGGGTTGCATCGATAAATAAAAGGATGGATTTTAAAAAATTTATTTATTTAATCCAATTTTTTTTTTTTCATTTCGATCTAATACTCCCTTTACGAATATACTTTCTCTCTCTCTCTCTCTTTCTCCTGATATATTTTTTATCGAAGCACAGGAAGTATCTGAATACTCCGAATCTCTTCATCTGACAGCTTCTGGATTGACGAGAGCATCCCTCAAATCTATGACCCAATTCACGAAGCTCTTTATCTCCAAGGGATGCTTTTTTGCCAATTGACGATTTTTGTATATGGTTCTGGACTTTTTAAGTATCGCTGAATATCGCCCGATATGCATTGATACAGTGATATAGAGGGGGTAGTTTTCTCTGAAGTAGGGAATGAAATCTTTTTATATTATATCCTCAATATATTTCAGAGATACGATTTACGTGCATGAGAACATATAAACGTGAATATATATAATACATGAATATGTTTACATATATATTTATACTTGGAAGTCTTTTTGTTTTTAATAAACTTTTACCCCCTCGACCACCCACATATTACCTGCCTGAACATTAAATTGCGTAAATTCCTTGGCGAGATTAATCTATGCTTTCGATTCCTCTTTTATGCTTTTATCAGCTACGCGGAAAATTCGTATTGGTTAGTTGTACGGTATTTATTTTTTATTATTTTTTTTTTTCAGGGAAATACAGGAAATTAATACCAGCTAACCCCACCCATCTTTGAAAGTTCGTTCAAACCTCCTCATACTACTCACCGGTTACCGACAAATATTAAATTCTCGTGCATTTTATATTATATTTATACATTATAAAATTTTAATATATCAAAACGACCTGTATCAGTTAACCCAATTTTAATTTTTATATATTATACCGATACTCTATCTCGCTGCGGGACATCTTGCAATATATCATTAGATATTTTGAAATATTGACAAAGCTGATATATTCTTGATATTGATTTTTTTTTGTCTAATAGAAAATTCGATTTATGAGTCTCCATAGTCTCCTCCTGTTCTTTTCTTATAAAAATCTATACGGAATTTATCACTTTTAATCATAAGGGTAGTTTTACACTACTCTCGGGATCAGTGTTGAAGATTTTTTAGAAATTAGAAAATAAAATAAAAATTAGAAACACACACACGCCGCTACCGTCCCGTTCAGTATATTACGGTAAAGCATTCCTTATAAGGCATTTCGCGCACGAGGCCGTTCTTGAAAAATTCTCAAAGCGTTCTCGAAAATTTTGGAAAATTAATTTTACGATAAGTAGACCAAGTTCCTCGACTTTCTCAAAATGCGCTGCATCTATTGACTCGATATTCCTATAGATGTCAAATTTTCCTCAAATTACATGGCTGTGCTTTAGGGGTTGGAAATTGGATTTGTATACGTTCTGTATAAACATCTAGTGATTTGGATTGAAAATCCCTATACAATAATTTCATATCAATCCTTTATTAATACCCGCAAAATAATCTTAAAGTATAACTATACACAAAATGACTTAAGCCAGTTGAATTAAAGCGACTCGTTCTATAAAAAAAAAATGAGAAAGCGTCCCTTAGAAATATATTAAAATTGACAAAATTTTATTTCACATTTCCTGCGCTATTTCAAATAAATCCCGAAGGTTTTATAGACGTATAAAATAAAAAGGAAAATTTTGTCCCCATTAATTTTAAACCAGCGACCATGATTTAGTTGTTAAGTAAAGGCCTGTATATACAAAATTATTATTAATTAATTCGTCAATTTTTTTTATTTTATCGTTTCAGGTGCGCTCCAGGTCTCTGACCCAATTGGACGCCCTGGGCACGAGTATGCTGGACACTGGTGAACATCATCTAGGAGGTGGGCCTTCCTCTCAGCAACAATCCCATCATCATCATCATTCCCATCAGCTTCAGCATCCCCATACTGGGATAGAATGCAGTCCTCGTCTTCTGGTACCAAATGCACCCTCGTCCTCATTGTCGGATGGTGTTCATCCCAATCGCACCAGACACAAGCTCTCTCGTTCTCAAGTGAGTTGACTCTTTTCTTTTTTCCTTTTCCTTTCAATATGCAATTTTTCAAAATTCAGTATTCGAATTTGGCGCCTTTTTTTTATACGCAAACCCCACGACCACTCTGCCGATAACTGCAAGCAGACACGTTTCCAACGTGAAAGTGCATATTTCCAGTGCAGCTGCTACAACGATTTCCATCATGGTTTCCAGAGTGCATTCTACATTTACGTGCATAACACTTACTACTAGATCAACCCCGTTCAAACGAAAAGGTTGAAATATCCCACTGGGAATCCTAAACGTTTGATTCCACCGGGAGCAATGTAAATGCAGTAAAGTGCATTTGCAAATATATGCATAGAGAATGTGCGATTGGAATGGGCCGTAATGTCATGCATCTTCTTTATTTCCATAAATCAAGTAAATTCAGTCGATTTCCGTTGCATTCTACCTTTCATTACTCTCGCTAATGCGGTAACTTGTTGGAATTTTTTGATATCAATAAGAAAAAAATCAGTTTTTCTTTTTTTCTTAAAACCTCCCCCGTTTCCCCTTTTCAAGTAGTCACGCTGCTGAAATCTGACGAATAAATGAAAAACCGCTTAGAAGAAAAAAAAGAAGTAATAAATAGATAGAAAGGATAAAAAAGTAAAAACAATCATTGTTACGTGGTTTGGGAATTTTTCAGGAGTGACAGGGGCGTATATTCAAGGGACGTCCTGATCCCACGTTTCACCTTAGCCACTGTCGCTCGCTCAAAGGAATTGCTGTAGGGTGAAAATTTGTAAGAAGCAAAAGGGTATCACTAAGGATACAGTAGCAATGATAGCACCCTGAAGAAAAAAAAAATCCTTCGTACAAGATAAGCAGGGAATTCGACGAGAGCGATTTCCTATCTGCTTTTCCTTTTGCCACGTGCTGGTTGTTTGAGAGTAAACAAAAATTGTTTGGATTCTATGTAACGTCACAGCAATTCATGTTACTACGCAATATTACTACGACAATTGTAGAAGCTATTAATTAAGATTTTATTGAAAAGAAAGTTTATGAAAGCCGAAGGTTATGTCTTTGGACTTTACGGTTGACCTGGGAAAACGAGTAGCTTTCCATAAGGTTGTAGAAGAAAATGGCACTTGCGCTGCATCGGATGGTAAGATCGTAAAAACGTATCAGGACGTCAATAAAAAAGCTGTAAAGAAGTAAATAAGTGAACGAGGATGAGACGAGAGGAGATTACAAAAATTTCCAGGAATCATTCATCCCCAAATATATTTTTCCATGAGAAAAGGTCCATAGGTGGATGCTGTGCATAAAGGAAGGGAGAAAAAGGGTTACCGCGCCTTTGTCCCGCTCGTACGAAAATAATAATTATATTAACAGCTTTCGTAGAGTCCGTTGCATATTCCGTCGATCGTTCACGCTGCTCGCCAGCAGCCCCCTGACATTTTTTTCGTCTAACAGAGGTAAAAGAAATCGATGACCAATACCACTCTGGGGGATGCCTTGAGAAAGAGCCAACCCCTGGCCAAAATGTTAAAGGAAAGTGAAGGGGAAAAAAAAAAAACTTGCCAATAACAGAAAAAAAAGCTTGAATAATAAAAAGTACCTAGACTCTAGGGAGATTAATGGTTAGTCACGAAATGCCGAAAATTCGAGTACCGATAGACATGGCAGTAGTAGTGTTACCAATAGGATAAATTTATACAAAAAACTAGTACAAAATTATTACTAGTCAGTCGTGCCAACCAGTGAACGATAATTAATTGCGTAACGGTGTACAGCAAAATTTTCGTGTTGACTACAGTTCATTTGAATAACTAGACGCTTTTTAGTTCTCATGTAAATGACCCATGAAGGTATATAAGCTCGGCACTGTACTCAGCGACACGTTTAAAATGACTGTCATAATAAATGCCATGGAAGAAGCTTAAATATTTCTAGATGCTAAAGAACGTTCTACCCAGCCAAAATCATCCCTAGGGAATCCCAGGGGCTCCAAGTATGTTAATACTCTAATATAAAATGATTCACTAGGAAATTTCTTGTGGTATATTTTTGCCGAGGTATTTTTCCTCTATTAAATCACTTTCCTCCCGCTCTCTATCACAAGTACCTTATCCTTTTGTTGATTGGTTTCAGCACGTCCTTTATAACCGTAGAGACAGGATAGCTCCGCTGTAACGGAAAGCCGAATCAATATTATGCAAACAGAGAAGCACCGCCGTTCCAGCCGCCCAAATTGATGTTATATATTTTCCAGCAAGTTTCCATCCCTCCAATTTGACCACCCTGTATACATATACATACGTATTCCCTGTATATAAGAGTATATACGATCTCCCATCTAGCCTTTACCAACCACAGCAAGCTTCAACGCACTTTTTCTATGCTTGTCTCTTCAAACTATATATATATATATATATATATATACACGATTCAGAATCGAAATACACGTGTACAGTGATCTCAAGTACAATGTGCAAATGCACGTGAAATTTCTATGAAAAAATTCTTGACGTTGAAAAATCTGAAAAATGTTATTTACGTACGATTTAACGTACGAAGAGCTGCTGATATTTATATGAAATATGTTTTCAAGCCGTGAGATATGACAGAACGATGAATTGTTATTCTATTTGATATCAGGTCGGCTAGAAGTAACATAAAGTAGATTGTATGGAAAATCTGATACCTGCACTTCGTACAAGTAAAGTCGTTTGAAACGAAATTATATTTAAGTTGCCATTATACTGTTTACAAATGGTATTATTATACAATATAAGGACTATCATACGTTATCTCCAATTTTATTTATAATACAGTCGGGGTACGCACGCCTTCGTTCGTTCGTTACTGGCGCCTTTTCAAGCGTGTGATTTCTTCTTTTTCCCATTATTCACGCTTTCAATTTACGAAAGTTCGATAACGAACTGACTTCTTTTTTACTTCGTTTTGTCGACCTCTGAAATTTCATTTCTTTCCCTCGCTCTTCTTATTAACAAACAAAACGGCTGGCGATCCTTACCATTTTATTACTCCACTCGATGCCGAATACTCGGATCGTTTATAACGGGATGCGTGGCATTGCTGTTATTTCATCGTAACTGCCTTTACGTGACTGCACGAGTTCCCCAAGTATCGAGAAAACAATTAACGTGCTTGATTTTACGATTGGCTTCTTTACGGGTCCCTTTTTTATGATACGCAATACTAAACATGTTCCTATATAGATATACGTGTATGTAACATTGTATTACGTGTATTATATTCGATAAAAATATAAAGGTCCCAGATTCAGCTGGCACAATGGCTCTGAATAACACTGTGTGTGTGTGTGTGTGTGTGTGTGTGTGTGTGTGTGTGTGTGTGTGTGTGTGTGTGTGTGTGTGTGTGTGTGTGTGTGTGTGTGTG
>JARPRG010000406.1:759233-776282 GCA_031001745.1 Hartigia nigra
GTATCGTTCGTGTCTCGAATTTCTAGATTCCGGGGAAAATTAGGGAGTACCGACGTTTGTGACTAAAGTCCCGAATATTTAGGCTGTAGGGAATAACGTCACAATATATACATATATATATATATCTAATGCATCTTATGCATTAGATATATTAATGCATCATATATATATATATATATATATAAGATGAGAAACTATTGATATAATACATATGTATATATAAATCATTAAAAATATCCCCTATACCAAAATTTCATAATGTATAATAAATTACATTTGAATGACTGTACTTTGAATTACGTAAAATCCAAAGATAACGAAAGCCCGATGATTCCCCCGCCATTTAATATCTCAGGAGAGTATAATACATTTGGTCCAATGAATAATAAATATTAATAATCTCTTATCAAATGAAAATTTCATTAAATGTCAGTGATTCATTAATCTTGAAAAAAACTTTGGACAAGTAAGAACATTACTTCCAGTTATTCTAAACGACAAATCAAGTAATAAAGTAAATTGCTGATACGAATTTTTCAGTATAAAAACTGCGTATAATCCTTAAGCAACTAATAGAACATTATTTATACGGTCATCCAATAAATCATAATACAGTCTTTACAGACAGTCCATGTATTGTCCAATCGAGATAAATCCCATCAGTCCCAATCCTCTTGAGGAACACCATAGGATCCTTTCCATTTCATTTCCATTATTTATAAAGGGCGCCTGAGTTATGGGTTATACCTCGAAGTGAGTTCCTAAAGGGTAGTATCGTGATGGCACCCTCAGCAGCAAATTCCTGATCCCGTACAGGATAAACCTTGGCACCCCAGGAATCACTGCCAACCCACATAAAATGTCCAGTTCGATTGGCTCTGACTGTAGCTTGAAGGAGTTTTCTGTAAGTAGAAAAAAAAAGAGAATCAATCATTTCGCATAATAGCCCAGATGAATTATAAAATAATAATAATAATACAAAAATTATAATTCTTATTAGGTCTTATAAAATTTTATATTTCAGGAACTTCAGATCGGTGAATAAAAATCGGTGACGTCAAAATGACTAAGGTGGCAATTCTGACGCTTGGAATCTCGTTAGGAACGGAGCCGTATTGGTTCACGCCAGGAACCGGTCGATGCGTCGAACAGGTTTCTGGCCAATCCAAAGAGGCGGTCCTCCTTAATGGAGAAGATTGGAAGGACTAGGGTCGTGATGGCTGCAGGGGTGAAGCAATTACCTTGGGATCAAAGCTGGATTTCACTGTAATAAACGATAACATTTGGACAGACAATTCCATGAATCGCCAATTATCCCACAAGTGCTACAACTCCCTCTGCAAGGACTTCAGTGTGTATAGGTATACTATATGTATAGAGTAGAGGATGCTGCACCACAGTATGTATCATCCTTTCTTCCGATAACGTCTGAAACATTGATAATTAAGGGACCACTTCATTCGGTTAAGGACCGTTATATTGTCATTGTCCCTTTTGCCTTCGAGGGACATTTGGATTTTACATCCGATACCATGCTATCTGCCTAGTTCATGGTGTTTACTGTATCTAGGGAATTTTATGGGAATTTAAGTATCGTACTGATTTTGCTACTTTTTACCATTTTTTTTCTCCAAGATATGTCGATACAGTGATACGGGACCTTTTTGACTAATAATAATAACACGAGCGATCTCTTCGAAAAAGTATAGGTCACGGACCCAGCTCGTAAGTCTTTTTCGTATTCGGTAGAAATTTAGCCGCCATTTTTCCTAGGAAACTTTACGTCAAAGTGTCTCGATTGTCTAGTCGCTTTTTCGTTTTCTCTTTCGGCAATGATGGAGTGGAAGAAAATAAAAGAGCGAGAGAAGGAAAGCGGAAGGGAAAATGCTTAGTTTGGTTTTCCAACTCGGATCACGTTACGGATATACAGGAGAAATGCTCTCGTAAGAGTCAGACAAGTCGTCACGTTACTACTAGACGAGTTTCCCGAATTAAGGTTATGTCGAATATTGAGAGTGTCAGAATTTGATGGTTTTTTTTTTTCATGATAAATAATAGGAAAATGTCTACAATAGTACTACGTCATGAAAACTTAATGCGATGGTGAAAAGGATCAAAATGTCCAAAAAAAAACAAGGATTTTCTGGTATGATGAACTTTGTTTATGAAAAATTCCTACTCTTTCTTTATATATGTGTGTATGTATGTATATCGTTTTATTTCGAATTATTGCGTTTCACTACACAAGCAGTCATTTCTGACACGAATCACTGAAGATTCATGGGAAACTTTAAGTTTGCCACAGTTTGACTCACGTAGTAAGAAAATGGCGTAGCACCTTGAGACTTTATATCCGTGCACGTTGCATCTGTTAAAAGTTTGTACTTTAAAAAAATGGGTTAAAAGTGAAAAAGATAAAAAAATAAAATTACAGAAATACAAGAAGTCTCGGAGAGTACAATTTTTCTCCCAGTTTTCTGCTTTTACGTGACTCTACGTAGATACATACGTCATAATGTATGTATCTACAATATAGTATATACAAATCACGTATGAGAGGTTATGTAATCCTTTATACAGAGCAATGACGTCGACCGTCGCAAAAGTCGGCAATCAGTTCAAGATTCAAATTCCATGTGCGTAGTTCGTGCTTATCTTATTTACATCGTACGGTAACCAGTAGACACTTGTAAATCACGTCAGAACGAATAAGAGAAGACGCAGGAGATTTTCATTGTGCTCGAATGAAAAGGGTTTCCTGATAAAAGGATAAGGGGATAGGATGACTTAACGGTCGGGATGGCCTCTTTAAGACTGTTACTCACGTAGAGGTTATCCGAACTGTCTTCTTTTCTTTGTCAGAAAGAAGGAACAAAAAAAAACTCTGAGAATTATATTCTATTTCACAATTTTTTTTTTTGTATACAGAACTATATATAAAGGATGACAAAATTTTAGTGTGATTTTTTTCACATTTTTGGTACACAATATCCTTCAATTTTGTTACGTTTGTCAAATAAGATATTTTGATGAAAATTTTCAGTTTTATTTTTTTGACCCATGAAGTACTGGGCTTTTGGGCAAATATTTGGTAATCCTTTTTCCACGTTATTTTGAAAATTCGTGAATTTAGGAAAATACGGGAATTCGTATTGACAGCGTTGGGCAATAGCGAATAACGAAAAGCAGTGTTAGGTATTGCCAGTGTTTAGTATAGTATACTGTAGTATAGTAGTACGTATATACGGCAGTCATCGTATTCAGCCGAGGCCATTAGTGTGGACAAGCGGAAAACGTTACCATGGAAACGCACCGGAAAACCCATACTCGACGTAGGAGTCAGGCACGAAGCCTATAGCCGAGTAACCGAAATCCGAGGACGCGTTTCGGATCCCTGCCACTTTGGGGTCCGTTATAAAAGCGGCCTCTCGCCACGAGACAAATTGAGCGGTTCAATTACGTGGCCGCATATAGCGCCAGCATCACATCCAACGTGAAGCCTAACTTGATTGGCAGCGTACGATAGGTCGAGTATCGGTTAATAAGGTATTTAGAAAAACACCAAAAAATAACAATTTAGGTAAACAACAAATGTAAATCAGATATTAAATTTTGTTCACTTAGAAAACTTCTTCGTTAACTAGATTTTTGAATTTTACGTGGTTTCCCGCCATCTCTGGTGGCTGAATTTATCAAGACGAATATCGAGCTTCATTGTGATAGAAGTCCCTTGGAGCTATACCATACTTCTATAACGTTTGAGAAATCTTCTATCTAGGGACTTTTCAGTCTTCCAGTGAAATCCCTAGGAGCGATCGTGACCCTAATGTGTTTTCCGTTTCTTATCGAGTGCCCGTAAATCTTGGGAAATCCGAAAGCGTCGATGCTTTTGGCGAGTGGAATTTTTTCTCGTGTAAATCGTCTTTCTGGAAAGCGACAGAAGCTCCCTGAGACGAAACTGAAATCTAAATAACTTGAGTTCTCGGTTCAAAGTTCTGAGAGCCTGTCGTCCATTTGTGAATGAAGGGAATCAAAAGGTGTCCCAGGGGATGGGGCTGTAACAGGTAGAGACGACAGAGAAGCTGAGAATTAGCGAAGAAATTTTCAGATTTCAAGAATGTACAGTAAAATCAGAATTATTGAGGAAACTAATTTTTTAATATTTGATTACCTAATTACCCTGAAAGACAAATCAGAATCATTTAATAGTTTCTCATCCCTAATGAGTGTCCGTGTCTCTTACCAATTAGTGTAATCATCATTTAATTGTATTACTGGTACTGAGCGGTGAGAGGAATGAGACTGGATTTCCCTGGAGAGTGTGAGAAAATTAAGTTAGGAGTTTCTAGGGAGAAAGAGAGAGAGGGAGAGAGAGAGCACAAACGTACAGTTTACCAGTTGTTAACAGTATAAAAAGTATAATACATTGAGAAGAAGAGACGCACTTTTTTTACTTAAAATTTCAATAATTATGTATCTAGTATCAATTTTTTTGTATTTTATAAATATATATATATGTATAATTTTTCGAAATATTTGTTTTCGTGTATTAAAGAGACATTGAATAATCAAATTATTTTCGAGTGATATATATATATATATATATATAAATATCAAGTGTCGAACAAATCAACAGCAGTCAACCAAAAACCTTGACAAATGTTATAGATGATTTTACGACAAGATTTTCAATGACCGCCTACCTCGCTACGACAAACTTTTTCAAGATAACGTCCCTTTTTTTCTCTTTGTTTTTCTTCGCAAAACTTCGTCTCTTCGACTTTCGAGTTTCAATTCCGATTTGGCTGTACTTATTTTTCCTCTGGATAAGCAGGAGGCAATTTTCGTTTGATGGACTCTATGGATGTGTGTGTGTGTATATATATATTTGTTTTCGCGCCTGTCATTTGACTGGACGATATTCGATGGTTCACTGAATTTTTTGTTTCACCACCGACTGACGCTTTTCTTATTTCCACTCGATTTCTTCTTTTATTCTATTTTCTTCTCCGACTTTGAATTGCTCTTTATCTCAAGTATTAATATACGTCGCAGAATCCTTGAAATTGTTAATAAAAGTTCGTGAAAAATGTAAATGAGATTATTTTGACTAACGTATCAGTCGTTCTACGAATAAAATATTCTATCTAAGGGACTCATTTACTTTAAGAGTCATAAGAAGATGACCCCCTCCGATAGCTACTTTACTCGTGGACGTACCATAGTAAAGCCTGTATAAATAATGCCACTAAGCATTCCTAGGGATTTCAAAATAGTCCCACTATCTCGCACGAGAGGATCTTAACGTCGAATAAAAAAAAAAATAGACAAAATAAATTCTTCGATTCTAGCCAAGAAAAGATGTCGTAGCTCCCAGCTGAGAAACGGCCATGTTTGTTCGACACTTTGTCCAATGTATCAAGATACCACAGTGCTCAGAATGGAATCTAGAAAAGTGAGTCCACGATAGTAAATTTCCAGATGAATTTTCCCACCGCATAATTCCCTAGGGATCTAGTAACAAATTGTCTCAAAGTGATGAAAAATTGTCGGACATTTTTTTTCCCATTTGTTTCGAATAACGTCACACGGCTTACATCAACTACACTAATCGGATTGAATTCGAAATACAAAATTTCGCGAATCTATTGTATACTATTGTTCAAATCCAGTAATAAATAATGTCAATTCATACTAATAAATAAATTATTAGCCATTGTGCAATACTGGCTTGCTCGAATCTCTATTCTTAATTTAAGACTGTTTGTGTATCGGATTCCCATAGGAACTTAACGGGAGAGATCTTGATTTTCTTAGACCAAGTAAACATCTCCTTTCAATTATATGCTTGAATAGGGCGTTGGCCTCGAATTTCGAATCAGCCAAGTAGACTCGTATTGGGTCCTAACTCAATTTCCCGGCGACAGCGTGGCCCTTCGAAATTGCCGCGATAAATTTCACAACTTTAAATCTCATTTCCATGCTGCGTTTACTCTAAACGTCCTGGAATGGAGACAGTGCCTTGATGGATGTGCAGTGGAGGTGATATCAAATTTCCATTAAAAAAGAAAAAAAAAAAAAAGATTTCCCCACAGATTTGTCAGTATCCCATTAAAAGTGAATATACTGCACGTAGCTGATTCAATTGAAACAATTAATTGGTTCAATTAAATTAAACAATTTACAAATAGCATAACAAAATTACTATTTTTGTATACAAATGAAAAATGCCTGAAAATCAATAAAAATTCTCAATACGACTCTCCTAAGCTATTCTCAACCGTACTTTGGAACTACCAAAAGCGCGGGAATTTTCAAACTCACTAAACTGTTCACTTGTTCCGTCCGTAGAGAGATGCTTGACAAGTTCTATAGATCGTCTAGCTCAACTAGCTTTAGGATTCTGTTGAAACCCGTTTAATTTCGAGAAGGTCGCCGTCGGGTCAACTGGAGGTCGGATTGTAAACTTGCCAAAACAATATGGCGAGTTTCTCGCTCTGAGTTCAAGGGTGTTACCTAGGGTCTCGTTTAACGAACTTTCCAGCACTACTGTTTACAGTTAAGATTGTTCCATTCTGGAAAGGGCCACCTCCTTATGGGATTAACATTAAAAAAGAGTCCCCTAAGCAGAAAACTATAACAAACCCATGACCTCAACAACGCGTTTAACCCCAAAGGGGTCAAAGGTCAATGAATTCAAATCATAAATCTAGCAACTTTGATTCCCGTCCGAAAGTTTCTATAATAAAATGTCCCGATGCGAATAAACAAGTATAAAAAAAGTGTCGACGTTAAAGGATAGTTGGTTACTAATATCCAATACCTATATACAACCTAGCCGGATCCCAAGAGTAAGTATGTGGGATGAGTGCAGTCACGACTGTCAATCAATTTGACACATGACTGACGTCTTGTAGTAAAAGCGAAACGGCACAAAGATGGCTGCCATCCAAGTAAGACGAGATTGCATCAACCACAGAGAGATACCATTCTTAAGAAAAAAATTAATGTCTTTAAACAAAAAAATTCTATACTTACATAAATTTCTAACGTTAAATTATTAATGACCCTATTTCCTTCCTTCGCTTTTGGCGCTGGTAACATTTCCAAATAATGATAACAGTGCACCGCCTGTCATACGGTTACAAATGGACAATGTTATTTCTCTGATACTTAATAAAATATTTGATTAGACCCTACAGAGTATTTGTCGAATGTCATTTTGTGACAGATATACCAACCTGACAAGCAGTCCATACTTGACGTCTGCTATTTTACTAGTGGCTTAAGTATAATCCACCATGGGAGATTATTGTAGTCCTTTGATATAGAACTTTTATCCCTTCGGCACTCGCTTCTAACAAAAACAAATGTTTTCCTTACGGCGACGCCCTTCAAGTGGTTTTACCCTATCGAAACATGTCCTAGGGTGTAAACTGGCCCTATATGAGTTTTTACGCTTCTCAATTTTCAGCCGTGTAATTTTAGGCAGATGTACGAGTATGGGATATCCTGTTACATATCGATATGTATATCAAGAGGTAAAATAAGTTTGTGACGTTAATCGGTCAGGAATTTTATTAGTCACGTACAAGGTATGGTTATTGGATGAAAAAGTTAAGGGCTGTTTTACAACGGGAATCTCTGTCGCTGGTAATAATATCAGTGGTTTGTAATATCGACCTGAAACGAAGTGCCGTCACGTTGGAAACGGGCAAAATTCATTCGCATTGTAAATTATTTGAAAATAGGATATTTCAAGAATTCCATCTAGATATCGTAATATCTAGATATAATACTATCCAGATAAAGACATCGGATAAATGATCAAAGTTGCAGTTTCTTCGAGCGTGTGATATCTATCAGTAGTGCCGACCGGATGTTCGCTGGAGCGAAAAGTCTCCAAGTCCCCCGTCGCACAGGAAGCTACAGATTCGTACGTGAAGACGTAGATGGATGAGAAAACGACGATGGTCACGCAAAATGGATTACAGCCCAAGGGAAAGCTTTTGGATATTTCGTTTACGTGACCACACTGTCCAGAAAGCGACTAACGTACAAGACTGGACTTCCGATTCATTTCAAATGGATTACCAGGAAGAAATCTCTGGACAATCGGGTTTACGTACGTGATTACAATTTCATTCTGGATACTGGGATAAAGGGTGAAAATTACACTGTGTATATAAATTCTAAAAGTTTGCTCGATTTAAATATTTGAGTTCAAACGAAAATAAAACAGTATAAATACGGTCTCTTTTTAAACGTATCCCAAGATAACATTAAGGAAGAATGAAGAAATATATCCTGAGGATGTCCCCTGGGGATATGTTCCTCCAGGGAAAATACGCAGTACGCTAGCCGTAGGATAAGGACGATGAATAAATGTATCCCATAACCACGTATATCGTATATCTTTTTGCACGAGACTTGGATATTCGAAATACGCACGAAGTGTATGCTTGGCTTATAATATATTTGGTAAAATTCGGAATTCGATATTTTCCCAGAGTAAAGGATTCCTTTTCTTTATTTCCGTAGTCTACGAGAGCGCTACCGCAGGAATGACTTCACTTTCATATCCGACCATAACCTCACGAAATCAGTAGATATCAAAACACATGAATTTCAATGAAGAAGTCCAGACGTGAAAGCAAAAAATAAAAATAAAATCTAACCTCAAAGTGATTTCTCGATATCTCCTTCGAAAAACGTTCAAGTATTTCACACTGTACGAGAATGCGAAATGATAAAACCAAACAATTCTTTTAACTATTCATTTCCCAATATATGCATACCTACAAAAAAGGCATATCAAGAGTTTGACATGAAAGGCAGAGTTAAGAAGACACTTGAAAAACGTTAAACCGCACGGTAGCACACGGTTCTTTATAACCAGTAGGATTTACCCCAGGAGTCCCGGAACCAGGATGTCAGAGCTTAGTCGGGTAAAGTAGCAAAAATGGATTTGTCGTGTAGCGCAAAGGCAAAACAGAATTTCAAATTAATTTGACATCCGGTAGACAGAGAGAAAGAGGAAAAGAGAAAGTAATGGCAAGCACCAATAACTTTACTTGTCCGAAAGAAACACCTGCTCCTCACTGTAGCCATTAAAAATTTTTTTCTTCGGCTATGCTCTGGATGAACGTATTCTTATTCCTGGTAAAGCAGTTACTATCTGTAAGTAAACTTAAAAGTTATCCACAGCTGTATCTAGAGAGGTTACTGCTCTAGCATGCGGACGCTGCGTAGGAACGCCGTCCGGCACTTACGTCGGTGGCGCTACTAGACACGGAACAGAATTGGCTGATCGTTTGTCTTAAGCTTGAAAATCCCTAGGACCACCATAACCTAAAGCTGGCCCTAGGTTAACCTTAGATTTATGGTAGCCATTAAACTTCGTCCGTGTTTATCCGTTTTCGCTGAAAAGCATTGTATATGCCTGTTCGTTACTCTCATAGTTATTGGTGGATTTGTGTATACGTTGCTTTGGTGAATGTATTACTGTCAGGAAGAGGAAGTCTGGAAGCAGAGGATCCGCCTTTTATTTGTGAATTTGTTTGCCTAACGAATCGCCAGGATTTCACGACCAACGTGAATCTCAGGGATTATACGATTTGTGCTGGGAAATTGTGTCGCGGGGAAACAAAGGACGATCGTGATATGAATTCCTATGTACTTTGACTATTCCTTAATACTGCTAAAAGCCGATTGCGTGAGTTGCATCCGTCGATTCAAGTTTCATAAATAATTAATAGATTATTTGATATCCTTATTTTTCTAAAGTAACCACAGTCTGTCAATTCGCACGCAATAAATGACGATAGCGAGCCCACCGGTTTACATGACGGTGAAATATGGTGAAAGAATTTCACATTATCGATATGCAAAATATTAAATTTAATTAAAAAATTCTTTATTTTTAGCAATCTGAGGGAAATTTCAAATTACTAATAACAGCCACCATGATTGTATATTCTGGTGAAATTTACGAGTAGGATTGTTGGAGATCACGTGAAATCTTGACTTTGAGGGAAAATTCAGGGATTATATAATGCTAAGGGAGGGTTTCTATGCGTAAGGGAGTTTAAGGGACGCTTGAGGGGATAAAACGCTTTTTTAATGAAAACTCCCTGTCTTAGGGCAGTCGAGATTAAAAGCTTATCTCAAATTTCATCTAGTTTTGACGATATTCAAAAATCCCACGCTTCGTGACTCTTTTGATACGAATAATAAAACTGTCATTTAATCGAGACAGTTAATTAAGGTTATTACGGTACATAGTAGCGAAATTGTAAACACTGGAACGAAAACTAGAACGTACCTTAGTATATAGTCACGTTTGTACGACGTATTCAATGTTTTACCCCGAGGTGTAATTTCTCCAGGAATTCTTGTTCCTTGGGATACCTCGTGCAAAGTACAGGAAAACATTTGAAACATTTCAGTTTACAGTTTCACGACTATTAGCTTCCTTCAAAGAGTTTTCCTTCTAAATACGCACATCCACCACTGTAGCGACAAATGAAAATCTACGTTCATTTATTTATCGCCGTGAGCTAAGATTTAGTCTCGGTCATCATTTAACTCCCAGTTGGTTCTCTGTAACATTTTTTATTCGCATCGCTGAAGCTTCGCCATGGGAAATTATTTTTTTACGTGATTCTCCAAGGGCCATGCAACTCGTAAGTTTCGTGGTTTTAACTTGACGTTATTTTTATAGAATTTTATAAATTTAAACTTCAATATACTATGTACTGGTATACGATTGGGGCGAGAACTGCGAATAACCCTACGTCCCACACGCTCGTGCGAATTTGCACGAATTCTCCTTGTATTTTCTGGATGCAGAAAATAAATGTTCGAACAAAGGGTTAAATCGTATATGAATTCCAATGTAGGCGGCGACGTATGTATCATGAATAAGGGAAGTCGTTAAATGTCCATGAATGCAGAACTGAATTTGGCTCCTTAAATTTCAAAAGGTAAATCCATAGGTAGCTGTAGTAGGTAGAAGGTAATTCAAAATAAGGTTCGTGAATTGTTGGTTAGCAGCTCGTTCCATCCAATAATGGCGCTATTATTTAGCTTCGCCGTACAGTGCTTAGCCGCTTCATAATTTTCGACCAAGTTTATCGTAATTCGATCGTTTGAACTGTACCCAAAGAGAATAGAAAGAAGGAAGTATTTTGAATATGTCATTGACAATCCAGAATTCACATGAAAATATTAATTACATAAACCAGAATAAAAAATTATTTCTAAGCAATCGAATTCCTTTATAAACAAATCCACCTGAATTTTTCATTACAAATTCTTGAATTACGATGTCTGACTGATCTCAAAATAGACTAAAGATCCAGTAAGCGTTTCGGTCGTTTAACATAAATCCTCTATAGTCTCGTATAGTCAAAGGTTTAAAGCCATTTGCAACTAAACGATACATTAACCGTCACGAGCTACTAGGCCGTGAGTTAATAGAGGTCGATAAATACTGCCTTTATAATTAAGATGGTCGTCTATCCGGATGGCCATTGTTTCCAGTAGAATCACTTCCAAGTTATTTCGTCGTTCGTGCATACCCAGGTGTAGGGTAACGTGACTGTATTGAACGACGCCAGGCGTCTACGGACTACCGGCGAAGCCTGCTTCGAATAGCCTTGTCAATTCATACCGACAATATTAAATATCTCTCTAAGAGAGTTGCAATTTTTTTTTCAACCAAAACTTTACAGTCATAAGTCTTAAAGTCGTTAATTTATAATTGTTTATAATTATCCTAAATCGAGACAGATTTCTCTTCTTAATAAATTGCAAAGCCCTTTAGGCTTTCATAAATAACCGTACGGTATCGTACACGCGTGAGCACGTCTTCTTTTCTAGAAACTTCAGTTATCCTGTTATATAACAAGCCCTTTGTTAATAACTTTTCTTATTGTTCGTGGGCTCTCTTTACACGCCGTATTATACAATTTTCTGTAAGTTCCACCTAAAGCCTGAAGTAAAGTTCCTCGAACGTATTGTGATACTAGGGCCGTGATTAAATTTACTAGTTTCTTCAGTACAGACAAGTTTAAAAGTATTGATTACATTTTACGTGACAGACAGATAACGTGTCAACGTAGGAATCGTATGACCACTTTAGCTGTATGTTATCACAATTACTTAGAATAATATTGACAGGAGTAAGAGTGCGTATATATAAATATATATGCTATGTTTACCTTATGTTGTCTTCATCGACAAAAAGGACGACGCCCCTGGCATTGTGCTTTGTACTAAGACGCTCGATGATCCTGTCGAAATCTTCGGGTCTGGCGTTGCGCAAGATTTTTTCACTGACAGCCACGCATATGTTGTATTCGACTGAGAGCGCAATAAAGCTTGCGATTCCCTGAAACGAATAAAAAAATACTACTTTATATAACAATTATATATTATCGTTTAATAAAATATATATTTATACGAAATGTCAGTGGCAACTCGTCGCATCACGTCCTTTAATGAGATACGTAATTAGACATTCATGTATATCTATATATGTTTCCATACGAATCCTGTATGATCATACACGCTATGACTTCATTTACGATTAAAGCCCATAGAAACGATATTAATAGAAGGTACACGAATGGCTTCACTTTGCACGATTTCGAAATAATTAAATTCGTTACTGATTCTCCGTCGCAGTCGTACCTGTATAACAATTCGTAGAACTCTCGGCGACACGTAGGGTACCCGTTTCGAAATTCCCTGTCAAAGTTTATGAGTATCGTCGTGTCTTTGTTTGCCTGCATGCAATCGAGTGAGACACAACACTATTCTCGCAGTACTGACAGTGAATTTTCGAATTTACTCGCATCAACACGTGAGACATATGTAAGTTCTCTCCCTGCCGTCTCTTTGTAAAAGGTGTTGCCAAAATAGAAGCTATTGAGAAGCAGTAAACGAAACGATAACGTCAGGGTTAGAGGATTTTCTGAATTAAATCGCGCCTTTGGTATAGAATGACGTAATATAACAGTTCTTCGAGAACAGACGCCATTGCACTCAATGGTAAAAGCCCTGTCACTTGATCGTCGCCATTTTCAAACTACGTGGTCGCTCAGGCTAACGTCTGCTAACCCAATTCAATCTACGAAAATGTCTTTGAGAACGTTCGCTAGGTGTCGATACTATTGTTCTCGGCTGCTGAGGTCCGCCATCTTGAAAAATCGAAAATTCAAAGTCGTTCTTTCTTGATACGAATACCTATATTATATGTTACTTTATATTTATATCTTACGAAATAAGAAAAGATGCTGTACATAAGGACGGTACTCGCGTGCGTCTAGTCATTCTATGCCGGTAGACTGTTCTTGAAGCTTGAAAAGGATAAAACAGTGAGTGGAAGTGAGAAGGACTAAGGGGATAGGAGAAGAGAGAGAAAGCGACGTTCGACATCGGTAAATGTGTCATGAGATTGAATTACGTAACTAACCACCATGGAGCACAAAACGACCCCTTTGTTTTCCAATTTCTCACCTTACCAATTCTCTCTCGTTCTTATATATACATATATATATTTTTTTCTTGTCGTACACTCTTTTGCCTTTTACTCACGCTTCTCCTTACTCCCCTACCAACGTCATGAATTCCCATTCGCTATACACGTATGTACTTCTGTCCCTTTTCACCTTTAGCTCTTGAACTCTTGATTTTTCTAGTTTTCCCACAAATTGTCAAACACATTCCACGCGCAGCTGGTATTCGTTTACATTTTCTGGGCTTCAGCACGTTAGTGAGTCGCAGCATTGTTGTGACTGGTTAATTGAAAATTTCAATATTTCCTGATATTCCCTAAAGATTTCTGATCACTTTAATTTTCACTCAAATCTTTATCACTCTTTCGACAGAATATATGAAAAACTGAATTGTATACTGTATATCCACGAACATCAGTATGCTCTTTATCCCTGTAACCGTTACTACCCCGTATTTTACGTTGTTCAACATAATTACGTAAATTATTAGAGTATTATCATAGGCTGTATCTACTGGTAGATAACGGCTATCTATTATATGCACTGGTTAGATATGCACTGTTGAATCCGTATACATACTGACTGCGGTTTACATGGGAAATTACTCTGGCGCCTCTTTACTACCATCCGACGTTATACATAGCAGCCACTGGCTACTGAATTATATTTGCACATTTTATTTACAATGAATTTACATCCAGCGCCATTACTCCTGATGGTCTGATATTTTCTGTTAGCTTGCTTATAAATGGGATCTTTTATCATGACAAATTTATCACGGTTTTCAGAAACCTTCTCCTTCTGTTTTTTTTTATCATAATGGATAACTGTCTTCTTCTTTAAATAATAATTGAACATTTTCATAGCTAAATCTTGTATTTTGAATCGATTCAAGGGGATGGTTTCTGACGATTAGATCTTCAAATTCTCACTGCCATCTCTTTGTTTCCGTACGTTCCGCTTCTTCGTTACTCTCAAGCTTAAGGCACCACTTCAATTCGAGACACGCACGAGGATTACACGTAATTCGAGGATAAGACGATCTCTTTTAATTTGAAAAAAAATGTAACTAATTTTTTTTTAATAATACTCTCGCCACCTACGACACAATGATGTATGTGGTGTTTGAGGATATAGTGTATGGAATATTGATGACAATTATGTAAATATAATTTCAAGAAAGGTTCAAAATTAAATTTCAAAAATACAGATGTATAAGCTGCGATATATATATATATGTATATATAGCATCAAGCCTCTACATAGAGATGGACTTTTCGGCTCCCTCGCTTCGTGAAATATGATTTCAATTTCCATATATGTATAAGGGATGTGTCTCCTGACATAAACTCCTGTTGCTCAAGGCTACCCAGTGGAGGGGAATATTTCAGTATCGAAGTCAAAGTGGTGACAGAAGCCACACGTACAGCTGAAATGAAATAAGATGCCTTTTATAGAAGGGATACAAAAAAACGGACGTGGAAAAAGAAATGGCTCACCAAGTATCCAAATGAAAAAAATAGGCAAAGAAATTGTCAGTCCCCACTTTACGCAAAGAGTAAGGAAAAGGTCTGACATAATAAGTATACGAAAGAGATGATCTGTGAACAAAAGAATATTTTACGGATAGTCAAGTGATGGTTTTTGAAGGGTGTTCTCTTCGTAACAAAAACAGGTCAAATACGGAAGAGGCATTTTTAAGGGATGGAAATGTTAAAAACACGCCTGTATAAGCTTGAGTTAAATTCCTTTTACGATTTCCAGTTTACCTGACGTCGGGACGCCGGCGTTCGTCCTTCTCACCCCAAGTAAAAAAAAAATTCAACCACGCCTTAACCAATCAAACAAACCGACGGTGATTGATCGGTATTACTTGTCTTTGACTAGTTCGTTAAAAAGTTGGGGTACCGAAGGGAAGTGATTTTTTTGAAATATTTATCAACGAGACGACCCCTTTCAGTGCGTTCGATAATCGCTCCAGGGATGTAAAAGGCTTCGCGACCCTTAAAATTCATCTGATGAGATAAGAGATACCGATCGAATCACAATGTAAAAGTCCTATGACGCGAGAGCTCTTGGCGGTTATACGCTATTAAAATATAAGGGATGATAACCCATATAATTTTATCAGAAAATCTAAAAATAATATCTTATTGAAAAAACGTTTTTTTATTTTTTCTCCCCTATTTATCCCCTTCGACGACAGATAACAATACTGTTTGACATATCGATTTCTCATATAATGATCAAAGGCAGCAAATCGTTGCCAAATAATTGGATTTGTTGCTAACAAAATTGTCGATCGAGTAATTCAATACCCAATTATCCATTTTACTGTACGCTTTTTTTAGTTTGCCTTATTTTTATTTTCTTTTTCTTCTTTGTCCCATATCAAGCTTCCGTATATTTTTGGTATTTCTGGCATTCGTCGCTTTCATTCCTACAGACTCTTTTCAACCCCCCCACTCCCATTCGACACATAGATGCTTCTCGATCCCGGTGATTCCCTGTAGAGAATGAGACACGAAATGTCATTTCCTCCAACTGTCAAGCCAATGAAAGACGGTCAGCCATCTGAATTGTATCATCCACTTGAAAAACCTGCTGCTTATCTGTTTTACCTCCTTTGTCGTTTTTTTCCTCTATTTTCCTTCAATATTTCCCCATTTTTGTACAGGGTAGCTAAAATATAATTCCGTATACCTATTATTTACGAATAAAGAATTTTACATAGTTATTTGAAAATGTTTAATACTGTACAATAATCTGTGTACGAAACACCGATACCCCTGTCGATTGATACAAATCAGATTAGATGCGGCAATTAATTAATCAATTTAATTACGTACAAATAATTGCACAGTCTAGCAAACACGACAAAAACATTCGACTGGCTATCCTCCGTAGAATTCCTGGCAATTAATATCCTGCCGAGGTAAACATACCCAATACAATATTCCTGCCCCTCAAATATAACAAACTATATGTAATATCGCCGAGAGAAGTTGGTCGATAATAAATCTTATCTTATCAATCGCTATCAGAATCATGGAGCACCGTGACAGAGAATTCGATTGGGCACAGTTATTTCAATGTATTACATAGGCTTTACATAATAGACATACTATGTACGGTTACCGCATAAACGCTGAGAATGGCTATTATTCATATAAAGTACATAGACGATTATCATAGAGGAATTATTCATTGTAAGCCTGGTGCCCGTTATCTTCTACGTTCAGGGTGTTAAAGGGACAATGGTTGTACAGTAAGATACCTATGTACTATATAACTATATTTATACGTACAACATATAGCATATAGTATAACGCGTGTATAAAGAATAGTCATTATTTTCCTGTCTCATGGGAATCGCGATAGCTGGATGTTAATACTAAAAAGAGTCAGGGTTGATCAGGATGTTGAGGATAGTGGGTAAAAAGGGTAGAGGAGAGAGGGGTCAATTGAGCCATGGGGCAATTGAACCAGTCGACTTAAAAAATCGAAAAAATTTAAATAATGAATT